>JAUJYS010002822.1:0-14066 GCA_033995665.1 Melogona broelemanni | reverse complement strand
TATCTCCATAGAGACACGAGGGTGCAGTATTCCTGTAGTGCACTAGGCGCTACGGTGAATTTAAAAAAAAAAAATAATAATTCTGAGTATAGGTAATTTAAGAAAGTGTGGTATTATTGTGTACCGCGAAAAGCCAAAAAATTACTGGGCAACCACGAATATTTAAAAACGATAATTTCAAAAATCATATCAGATCATAAATGATATTCACGCTCAAAGATTTCTTTTCTAAGGAACAAAATTAAATTTCTTTACACGATTTTCGATATTTCATAACGATCGAAATTTTATAGATGTATATTCGAGCAGCCTGTTCACGATGCCACGCCACGGGATAGCCTTATTAGTCGGCTTTCGTAACAGCGGGCACCAATGCATTCTTAACGAACTGCTCGACATATCCAACCGTCCCCTTCTGTGATACCCCTTTAAAAAAAGATGTGGCCGTCTATGCGCCGGTCACATTCGCGTCTAGCCAAAGCACGGAACATCCTACTCTACTCCATGGGTAAAACACGAGAGTCTAGCGGAAGATTAGTGGGGCCGGGGATTCGTCGAGGAAGCTGACAACGTGTTCGTCATGTTAACAGCGTTTTCTAGCTCCGATATGATAAACTGTTAACGTTTCCGCGTCGTTAGACTATAAGCTGAGCGGACTGTCCCGTATATGCACATAACCCGATAGGCGAGATTCAGGATCGACTGACAATTATCATACCTTTGCCCCTCGATTTAACCAATAGGAATCCTCGATTTCAATTTGTTATTAAATTTCTACCGGTATACGTATATTTTACCTTATTTTCAAGTCTGTAAGCACGCCGAATCATTAAATCAATCACATATTTTCTTCATATTAAAAGGTTTTTTAACTACAAAGCAAAAAAATAGTCAGTTTCTCTATTTCAATACCAGCTATGAAATAAAAATCCGCGGTAATACACAATAAACACATAGTTGTTATTAAAAATTAATTTTAGTGAAATAAGAAATAATAAAGAAAAGTAAAAGTGGACCAAAACTTCAATTTTACCTTTAATTAAATAAATTTTTTAATTTAATTTAATTTAACAAAGCGAATTGTTTATTTATTAATAAGGATTTCAAAACATCACATCGCATTGGCATGATTCCCTAAATGAAATAATTCGTTAACCCTTTAACCGGCCAAATGGAAATTATATTTTCCCGAAAATTCATTGCTCAGCGTAAAGATTTCAATTTACATCCCTTGGAAATAATATTGAGATAACATAATTAGACTAGATCAATGATGCGACCATATCGATTAACCCCTCTTTCAATTATCCGCGCACCTAAAGCAAACCCTGATAAATTAGAAGTGGGTGAGGGTGGCTGGCGGAGGTACCCCTACAAGTGTCATTGATAATGAAGAGACGACGTTATTCACTTATTAAGCAGCTTTTAATTAAAGCGACGTTCGGATAAAATTGTATAGGCTCTGCACGATCAGCATGTGATGCATCGACTGACTCCAAATCAATAGCAGATCGCACCGATGCATAAGAGAGAGTTGCGGCGCGAGAGATACCGGGAGCATTGACTCAGTGCATGTACGACTCCCCCAAGTAATTAGAATGATCGCTAGACTCCTATAGCATGGAATGTGTTTTCTAAAGTAACTTTCTAATTTGCCAGAAGAACACTATACTAATGTGATCAAATTAAAATTCGAATTTCCTAGAAATAAATGGCTCCATCAATTTGCAATGCATTTTCAACAGAACACCAAACTGACTAAATCAAGCAATTAAAATGATCGCTATTGCATCAATTTTAAAAGCTAAATGAATAATATAAGAGCACATCTTTGTACAGATATTTGAAATTTAACATTTACTACTTTAAACTCAATGTTACTAACAACCAAAATTTGAAATATAAATTCGAATAGCAAAATTAAAATTATTAAAAAAAAAATTAAAATAGCACCCTGGCAGCATATACACCAGATTCTAAAAATACTGTTACATATCACTAATTGAAAATTACAGATACTTAAATGTTTATTCGAAAGGATAAATTTTGTTTAATGGCATAAAATTAGAATTTATGTTGGTTAGATGTTTTCAAAGGTTAAACGTGTAACATGTTTATTTTTATTAAAAAATTAAGTGTTCATAGGAGCTTTTGGTTTGCAACAGCTTAGTAAAAAATTAAATATTCTCGACCAGAGAGAACTGAAAACGGCAACTTCTGTTTATTTTTCTAATGGTATTCAACGTCATTCATATAATTCAAAATTATGGCCAGGCTTGTATTAGAGCAAGAGAATTATCAACACGTCCAAAGACGAGATTAGCTTTTTTTTTCGTCTTGCTACAGGCTTATTTATTTCTCAATTCTGTCAGGATGATTAATTAGACCTTCAAGATGTATAACGCTTCGTCTACGCGGTATGAAAGTAATCCGTGTACAAACGCCTCCCAGTCTCGATAGGTTGACCATCATACATACGAAGGCGGTATGGTATAAGCCGCACGCGTTTCCGTAAAGAGCTGAAATGTCTCACCATTTCCCTAACCTATTAGACACGGGTTTCCTGTTGGGATCGACAAACGCCCGCACCGTATCGTTTCGTGATAAACAAACGTTAAATAGCTCCTGGCTCAGGTTGGAAGAGTGGATCCTCCCCAACACCTTCAGCCGAACCACACACAGTTTTCTTAAATTTACAATCGCACATTCTGCACGACAAATAAAAATAAAGCGAATTCCATAATAATTCGAAACAGCAAAAAAATATTATTTTCTTGAAACGATATTTTGCAGCCCTCGCCATGTCACCATTTTCTTCATAAGTAATCGTAATTTAAGAATTTGAATTTAACAACTAAATCTGATTAACACGAATTGTACATCAACCTACCATGAATGATGACAGGTCTCCCAAGACAAGTCAGGCATCTCGTTTCTTTGATTTACAAATTTGATAAAACAAATAATTTCAAGATGTTTGCAATTCTCGAAGTGCCATATGTTTCTTATAAAATTTTCCAATTATGTGCAAATATTATTAAACATATTATGTTAAAAAACGCTTGAGTAGATATATTGAGACAAAAACGGTTGAAAGAATGTCCCACAAATCGATAATATAAAAATATATTTCAACAAACATATAAAGACATAAATAACTACAAACATGGGCATAAACATTCGAATCGAAAAACGCCGAGTAAAATAGAAAAATTGAAGACATTAACGTCACGATCTGACATTCTCGATTGCTGAGGTGCATGCCTGCAGTCGAAAATGTAGTTAATTTTTCTATATGATTAAATAATAATGAAAAATGTTTATTCTTTATCTTGAATATTTCTACCCAATTTCTGTTTATATTATTAGGGCGTTACCCCTGAGCTTCCGTTAGGGAGTCCAGAGCTTAGGGGTGGATCCTGCAGCCTGGCTATTCCAGCTGCCATTCCCCATCCCTTCCCTTCCCTGCCCCTCGCACATCTCAATAGAAACATGATTGCGCAGTAATCCTGTAGTGCACTAGGCACTACGGTGATTTAAAAAAAAATTATTGCTAAATTTGAAAACACCTGACTCGAGAATATGTTAGCGCTTGTGAACGGATGGTCTCCTGAAATTCCAACGTGCAAAGCACACAGCAAGCCCACATAGCTGCGAATGTCAGAACGGAGTTGGCTTGTACTTGTATCAAAGGCTAGCGTTGATTTCTGCTGCGAGCTCCCGCGGGAAATTTCCTTCAGAAGGAAAGGTAAAAAGCTGACATGCAAATTAATCATTGACGAATTCAGGGTGAAGACGCAACGAAACTAAGTTATACCGGATACACACCGCGTCTTGCTCATTCCCCAATCCGCTGTACCGTTTTCACCCTGGTTGAATAGTTTCACTTGATACTAATCTAAGCAACTACCAAAAAGATATGTGCAATTCACCGTGTGAAAACGGTAGCCTAACTGAATGCTCAAACTGTGGTCTTTACCCGCAGGTCCATGAAACAAAGTCCAAAAAACTTCATTGCCCAAGGAATTAAAAACAAAATGAAATGTTGAAAAATGAATGAAACACAGGGTTATCACAAAAAATGTGACCCCAAGAAGAATTAAAAATGCCAACTTAAATTATCATCCGATTCATTAAAATAAAAAAAACGAAAAATAGAAAATTGTAAAATTAATTAAGTGTTTTAAAAAGTGCGATTAAAAATTCAGTCAATTACATTTACAATTAGGTAATATGCAATGGCGACTCGAGACAAATTAACCTAGGGTCACGATTAGTTTGGGCCGGATTAAATTGTGTCCAGATTTTTCTTTCGATTATCAAAGCGTTTGTTTCATAGTAGATTTTTTTTTACTATGTATATATTTATTTATTTTTATTTTTACTTTGTTTTCCTTATGTACATCATCGTAGTGCTAATCACTACAGGATTACTACCCCTCGTGTCGCTATAGCGATATGTGAGGGGCAGGGAAAGCAAGGTAAGAGGAATGTCAGCTGGGGCAGCAGGATCCACCCCGAAGCTCTGGACTCCCTAATGAAAGCTCAGGAGTGCCACCAGGACAACGGCTCTTCGAATAAACGATAGCCTCTGCTGCGAATCGAACCCCGGGACCGTCCAAACCGCAGTTACCGAATGGACTAGACGGCCCCACAAGATTAACGTGCCTAGAAATTAGATCAACAAAATGATTTGCTTGTTGACGATGTAGTTTTCGCTATTACCACGCACCCCCACCGGTCCTACATGACGAACCGACAAGATAGCCATTTGACAAATGTTAAGCTTTCGCCAGAGCCATCTGTAGGGCTCCATAGCGGCCAATTGACGTTGGCGTTAAATCGCATTTAGCGCCACAACTGCACGTACATGAGTGCGAGTGACGCGGCAATAAGTACTCCCCCCTAATTGGCTTTAATTTTATACTTAATTACCGTTAAGTGTACGATGAACTGTATAGAGGCTAGGTGGGGGGGGGCTTAATTAAACACTACCATTTTACAACAACAGGGCTACTGCATAAAATTGACAAATTGCGCGCGCACGTGGGCTTGATGTGTAACGGTTGCACACAATAGAGAAAGGAAAAACCACTGTTAGTTGGCTATACTAAGAACTCTCATTTGGTGAGAAAACCAAAAAATGTGGAAATGGCTGTTTCGAGATAATTAATTTCGTCTCCAACCTTGGTTCATAACGTTCTCTTTGTAACGGGAGCTCAACCCGGAAGTTGCTTTCAATTGCCAGAGTCGAGGGATAAAATGAGGATAAATTTATCCCTCTTCAAGAACATATACAGGGTGCTTGGAAAGGTTCTATTAATCAGGAGAATGCTTTTCTTGTAGCTTTTATTTTGCTTTAGCTTGGTTTTCATAGATATCGAAACGTCGCAAAATGATAATCAATTATCAGTGAACTCCGACGGATGGCAAGTGCTTTCAGTTTAACATTAATTTATGTATGTCACAATCTTGGCATTAATTTGTCTTACAACATGAATTTATTCGTCCCTGAAACTGTTAGATCTTAGGCCATATTCGAAAAATTTTAACACAGATAAAATTGGTTTCACATATTTGAAAAATATATCTTACAGCCAAACGTGCTCAGTGTTTTTAATTACACCGTGAGTCATAAAAAGCGACACCACCCCGTCGTAGCGCCATTACTCAGCCAAAAAGATGTCAAAAAGCCAAAAAGTGTGAAGCTATGAGCTATTTCAGTTTTAAAAAAATTGTCCACCGGCAGCAGCACCGTGTCGTTTTCGTTTGTCTCGTGACTCATACCAACGTTTTAAAGTTGCCGTATCGTCTCCTAAATGGTCTAGGTTACAATCTTCCTCTAAATTGCCGCTATGGAAGCAAAACAAGAATTGGTTAATTGGGCCTAAACTAATACCTGCAAAGAGTAGTGAAAATATAGACCTATTTCTGTTCGACTATCATAGGACTAATAACGTTGAAATGATAACGCCTAACAGCGTGAGCATGAAACTAAAATTCTGCTGAAAAGCCGCGTCTGGTTATCACATCCACCCAAATACATAGAATAACGGCGGCATTTTTTTGTCAGTTTCACGAAGTTACATAGAGAGTTAGTGCGAGCTCGCATCCATTTGCGTAGATTACGTGGCATCAAAAATTAATATGTCATTTGCAGCAGTAGGCTAGACAACACATATCACCGAAACCCCGTGTAGTTCGCCCTATGCTTTTGCATTTGCAGACATTGAGGTCGCGTCCTCTCGTTGCATATTTAATGGAGTCGAGCATATAGATCACGCGAGGGAAGGCGGCTACCCACACACAAGTTCGGTGTAACTAATATAGCTAATGATTAAACGTGGATAAAACTAGCTTGTCACGTCTGAAGGCGCCTACGCATTGGCGCGTACAGCTGTAGGTAATTTTCGAAATAAGCAATTAAAACGCAAAAATTGGCGAATGACTTGGCCAGTAGGGGTCTGGGATTCCTTAGAAGTGACAAGGGAATGGATAATTTAAGTGACATAAAAGTGAAGCTTACCTCATCTCGTTATATGGAAAGCTTGAAGAGATAACCTAAAGGGATTCATATCATGAATGCTTATCACATTAGACATTTTGTAGTAAAAAAAATTCGGAGACTGAGCACAAAATACCAATGCAATTGAGATATTTGCCCCACGGAGCTATCCAGCAAAGCACAGAGCAAACAGTGATTGCCATCCTATGATATTTTCAGGGGCAACCATTTCAATTATGCTGGTGTATCTTAGAAGTCACCAGGAATCGGAAACGACTTGACGGATCATAACAACAACAACATCTTAAAAGTGCGGTCTCGTTTTGTTTTGTAGACGTCCTAACCCTCTATTATTTATAAGAAAATGTTGTATACAGGGAAATATTCGAAATAAAGCATTGGGACCTAGGACCGTTAGTTGTCAGGTTCACGTTAAAGATCCCTTACTAAGTCAGAATCCAATGCTTGTCAAAATTACCAGGCTGCCCCAGATATGCTTTGAGACGCATATGTTGGTAAGCCTCCTTAACAACAGTACAAAAAAATACAAACTATATAGTTCAAAGGCAAACAAAAGGTTAGCGAAAGAAATATTTTTTTTCGAACGAAAGATCACTTTATGTAGCTGCCAACAATGTTCGCGTTCGTACATTGACACGGTATTTCGTTTGAACCGAAAGGTGTTCAGCGAATTTGACAGCAGGCCTATCTATCAGCGATGCTCAAATTGTGTGGGTGGATGAGAAACGATCCCCCATCGCGACCTGCAGTAGCGAAGGGATGACGGTGAATGGGGGTGGGTTGTATGAGGCGCATTACGCTGGAGACGGCAGTCATCTTTTTGTCCTCGACAGCAACAAGAGCACACGTGATGGCAAAAGGAAATAAAAAATAAAAAGCAAACTACCGCTCGTTCGCTATACGTCGATGCTCCGGGGCGTCATACAGGCCTATTGCAGGAAAGCCTGCGACAAAGAGGTATAAAGTGTAAGCGCTGCTCACTTTATAACTTATCGCCGACACTTTTGGGGAACTTCTCATTCATCACAAGATGGCAGTATTTCACATTTACCAAATCCAGATAAGTTTATACCATATATCTTATTTATTTATTTATTTATTTATTTTATATTTATCAATCAATGATCGTCATCACTTTGGTGAATATCACATCAGCAGATTCTATATCCCTCAAATCGCTTGAGCAAATGTTGAGAGGCACATTTTTATCAGTACATGGACATCGAATAACGAAACGACCGTACTATTTTAATTTATTAACGAAAAAGAAAATAATTAAATAATTAACCCTTATCGCGCAAAGTAATTCAGGCAAGTCTATATTCTTAGATGGAAGTTCCATGCTAAGACAGCAGTTCACGAATTCAATTATTGGGGTTACAAATTATTTACGTTTGTTATTGGAAATGTAAATCAACATTTTGCAATGCGTAATACGAGTAGTTGATTAATACAAACGAAAGTAAATACGACCGACGATCGAAACGCCATCTGACATTCGCTTCTACACTACGTGACTGCACGTCGTTCAACCCTTCATAAGTCAAACTACGTGCTCCCATCTACCACCTCACATTTCTTTGCCGCACATACACAAGCGGCTCGCACATAGCCGAGCGAGAGAGAACACAACACGGGGCATCTCTGTGCTCGCCGAGTAAATCAGCCATTTACTGCTCATTAAACTTGCCTTGTCGCATCCGAACGACAATAAAGGCAACGTGATTGTCGGGCGCGCTGAATGAACTATGGAGCACTTGAAAGAAAAACCACCACGGGCGCGTCGCACTGCGAGTGGTAGGCGGAATGGGGGAGGGGTGGAGAGGAAGTGCAAAAACTGACGGCACCCCACCCCTCCCCATTCACCCACCACGTGGATGAAGCGTACAACCGCCCCTCACATCGTCTTCCAAAAACGTGTGACAATCCCGACCCACCCGCCGTGCGATCCTTTCAACCCGCCATTATCGTTTCTCAGACGCACCCCCTTCACACCTACCCCTTCTTTTTTCACCCCCTGCGCCTCTGCCACCCCCTCCTCCTCATTCTTTTGATCGTCTCCTCACCCCGGGACGACCCCGCCACCGTTTCATTATGCGCTCGTCACTGCAGCCAGCAACCCAACTCAATATTGAAGCCGGTTGTTGGTAGTAGCAAAAAAGACTCAACCCTCTCACGATGGAATAACAATGATACACGTTCTGCACGGCGCGTCTTCTTACTTGTCGTGATATTCAAGCGCTCCAGCATTGTAGTGCATGCCAATGCGATTTGATTTCATAAAGTCGTTAAGCAAAAAAAAAAAATAATAATAAAGGCATAAAACAGAATCTCTCGTGATAAATTGATGACGTCACAGTTTTGATGACGATCATCACTTGTAACAAGTAAACGTGATATGTGGTTATTTTTTGGTCGAAAAATTTATATGGATTGTGAAAATAATTGAGTATACTCACCTCATTATCGACATAACAGAAATAATAACATAAAATGAACATGAAATGAACCTTATTCAATTAATTTAAACGCACTCTGTTCAGATATTTTAACATTCTGTTGAGTTATTATTTTATTTTTTTGTAATTGACTAGAAATTATTGTCATCGCTGTGGTGAATGACATCATAATATTTTGTACCCCTCCAAACACTTGAGCTTTTCAACACACCCTGTTCAGTTAGCACATTATTCCGTTATTTTAAATGCCCCCAATCTATAGTGTACGTGTAATGTCTCGCTAAAGACATCAAACATTTTTGTTTTTAAACTTGAAGGTAAATTGGACCAAATCAAGAAAAAAAATTGCGCTGCCAAATCAAGTTCAAGGGAGAAATCTGTTAGCAATTTCTAGTGTGACAAAATAGCTATGTTCAAGCGCTAATCCCCACCCCAACCTGTCGCTGTACCGCAAAGCTCAACTGCCATACAATTTGCCTCTTTCGGGCGGAGCTTTACATTCATCAAGCGTCGTTAGCAGCAACGTATATACAGGGTGTCGCGAAAGTGCTAACATTGGTGTAGCAGCTGCAGTTTCAAAGTAAATTATTGAAAAAAATAATAGAAAGCAAAACGAAAAAAAAAAAATTAAAAAAGCAGTATCATTACGGCGGTGCAAATACACCCATCTTGCAATCGCGTCCGTGTTGCAAAGATTCAGGGCGCAGGCTCTCGTTTATTCGATCCTGGGGTACTGGTGTCACCCCTGAGCTTCCATTAGTGAGTCCCGAGCTTAGGGGTGGATCCTGCAACCTGGCTATACCAGCTGCCATTTCCCTTCCTTTCCCTTCCCTGCCCCTTATATATTGCCATAGCGATATGAGGGGTAGTAATCCTGTGGTGACTACAATGATTTTTTTTTAAACGAGTCTGACGAACAAAGAGTTTTAAATGTTTTTTTCTTAAAGAAGAAGATAATTATAGAATTATTTTCGGGTAAAAGTGTTCATCCTGAGGGGACCACCGAAAACGGTTGTGTATCAGTAGGTGCACAAGATTAGTCCTAGTTTTTGTGCAGCACTGTCACGAAATAAGCGAATGGATAAAACCTACAGTCCTAATTTGGAGACACCACGACGACGCACGGCACTCTTTCAATTGGCAATTCTCAATGGAAACCCTCTTAGAAAGGCTAGGAGTGATAGCAATCCAAATCCAAATGTTAAAGATTTGGGCTCCTTCATTCTATACCGTCTACATCTTTGGTTAAACACCAACGTTAGTGCGCTCACCAGTCGCCAGGGTCGTCACTTACAATACGGTTACATCGCCACAATCAAATGTATTATACGGCGGTAAACTGCAGTTTACACGGGTGGAGCACGTGACTTGGCGAAAGCGAGAGAGAGAGAGAGATAGGTAGAAAGAGGGAACGAGGGAGAGAAGCGCTCACGTTCGCCTACGGGACGTGATCCCGCCAAACTCAGATCAATAAAATACCCGAGTATGGATGCGCCAGTGGATGCAGCGGCCGATTCATTTCTATCGGGTCTCCGACAACAACAAATTGCGCGAGAAACTCGCTCGCTCTGTATTTGGAGGGGGAAGAAATGTGCGTGGAAAGGGGGGGGGGGAGATGAGCAAGTGGGTGGGTGGTAAGGGTAGTGGAAATGAGGAGGGGCGAGAATCGTGTACACGACAACCTGCACGTGATTGAAAAGCGGTGTACGTTTACGTGCTGCACTCTGGAGCAGGGATGAACAGACTTTTGCCCGAAATTTGGTACGAATGCAGGACTTTCAAATTTTATTTCATCATAAATATGTGATCGCGATCTTTACGATAATGGTGCACCTATTTGTATCAATAATCTGCAATTATTAAAATTTTAAATATTGAAAATTAATATGTTTCTCTCGTCGTTGCTCCCCAAAGGGGATTATATTTTAACACTGCCAATCATTTCAAGCACTTACATGTACATTATTTATTATTATTATACGTGTATTTATGCTTATCAGTGCTTATCACTATTTGCATATAAGTATCTCGCGCTATCCATAGGTGGCGTTGTATCGTTTACATATGCCAGAATATCAAATAAGTTTCAGTATAATGTAACGCGTGAGTATTAGCGGAATTATCGTAACTTCCGGAATTAGCGTAACTTCGGAATTATGGTCACTGTCGAAGTCACTCGATCTCACTAAAGCGATACAGAAATTTAAATAAATAATGCTTAGTAATTTTAATGTAATATATCGATAGTAAATAAATGTATCGATTAAATTGATTTTCCATATTTGTAATTGGCGAAATACATCACAACGAATGAATAAATAATTGATCACGCCTAAAGGACTTACAAACCAGAAGAAGCGTGATTGACTACTTTCGTCATACTGACATCATGAGAATCTACAGTGAAATAGGTGTATCCTTGACCATAAGGATGGACTACGGCAAGGATTATTTCACTGTAGTTTTTAATCAAACGGCTCCTATCTTTATTTTTCATCATGAGAATCGTTTAACCCACCTAGGTGGCGGCGTCCCACTGTCTGAACGCCGCCGCTCTATCCATGGGCCACCCCCCACAGCACCAATAAATATATCGATGCGTGCACATATCACGATCCAACCTTTATATCGTTTACTTGAAGAAGGAGGAGGAGGAGGAGGAGGAAGAAAAAAAAAGAAAATATATGTATAGGCGGGTCGTGTTTTATTTGTAGTTTCTCGGGTCGACTACATATTGTATTGCTCTTAATGCAGGTGTACATGTAGGACGAGGACGCGGGCGCCCTCTCGCTGCGGATGCGCTAAAAACGGTGAAAGTGCGTCTATACACAGATATAATAAATGAATCGACTGCGTTAGATCGTCGTTCATACGCAGCTATAGAAATACGTGATCTTTTCCTCTTCCCCCATTCGCACGCACACCTTCTCCACTGCATTATAAACTGTTCCTTTATAAGATAGCGCATTGAACGCGTTTGGCGCATTGAACGATCAAACCGACTTAGTTGTTGA
Source organism: Melogona broelemanni (assembly GCA_033995665.1). NCBI lineage: Eukaryota > Metazoa > Arthropoda > Diplopoda > Chordeumatida > Chordeumatidae > Melogona > Melogona broelemanni. The sequence goes on along the minus strand of JAUJYS010002822.1, from coordinate 2,067 downwards.
AATTATTGTCGTATTAAACTGAATATTTGCATGGCATGCATGCCACGCAAATGTATACACAAACCAACTGCATGTAGTGTGCCACAAACCAACAGGTGTTAGCGTGCCACAAACTGTATGATAGCAGGATAATATGTTTTAAGAAATTTCAATTTTCAAGTCGCAATTTTAACTGAATTTACAAGTTCATAAATGATATATCATTTCTGCGCACTCAGAACATGGCCAATTACATTTAAGCACTGTCATCACGTGTATGACATTTGATTTCTAATTCATCCGATGATGACGCTTTAAATTATGAGGGTGGTTATTTTTGACGCGATGCTGTCAACTATTTCGATTGTCATCTCACCAATCAACTGACACCCAATGATACAAAGGCAACTGGCAGGAGCGCCACCTATCTAAACTACCATAAACCACACAAACAATTTTCATCGCTGACCAATGCGCAATTTTCCATCGTTAAAAAAAAAAAAAACGTGATCAGAAAAATACTCGAAACGCGTTTGCGCAATATATTTGCACGGTTTGATTTTCGTTGTAGGCCGTCGACGAGCGCCCATTCATCGAACAAACAAACAAACATCGTCTATCAAATTTGATCCGAGTGAAATGCAAACAACGCACCGGATCGAGTGAGCATATGTGCCCGCGCGAGCACTTCATTGTCAATCACGGCCCACCCTATTATCGGTTATGGCGTGATTGACAATAATGTAACCTGCTGTCTGCATATACACGCACTCGAATGACACACACACACACAGCTACACGCGCCAAACTCAATCCTTTCGTCTACCGGTATACATGTACGTTTGTACATGTTCAGTACAGTACCGTCAAATTCTGTTCATTACCCGCGGACAATAAAAAAGGGAGTGGAATCAAATTTAATGAAATTTCGCCCAGATGTTGACTAAACATTCCTTTTTGAAACGTGCGGTTGCGTGACGTCAGTAAGTGCGTGACGACATTCAATCCGGTCATTTTTTATTTTTTATACACCGTGATCCAAAAGTTCGACAACCTCCAGCAGTAGCTCCATAGGTCAGCTAAAAATGGCCGGATTGTTATGAAATTAGGCACAGGTATGGAGAACATCATTGCAAACGTTGGAGCAATTTCAGTTTTTGTATAAAAAAGTTAAGAAATTTGAGCGCAAGATGTTGAAATTTGATGAAAAAAAAAAACAAAAAAACAATGCAGTGCGCGCCAGTTGCTCTAACGCAACGCAACCTCTAAAATGCAAAATTCACAACAGGAAATTTTAATTTAACAAATTTCAAAGTAATTCATACTGTAAGACATTTGTGTCAAATTTCATAACAATCCGGTCATTTTTTTATTTTTAGCTGCGTTATGGAGCTATGGCAGTTTTTTTTTAATTTTTAGCTGAGTTATACAGCTACGGCGGGGGAGGGGTAGGTTTGGTTATCCGCCAATCCGGGCGTCCGGATTGTAAAGGAATTTAATACAAATTATATTACATTATGAATTTATTTTTAAAGTTTGTTAAATTTAAATTTTACGCAGCAAATTTTGCATTTTAGAGGTTGCGTTGCATTAGAGCAACTGGCGCCCACTGCAGGTTTTTTTTTCATCACATTTCAACATCTTGCGCTCAAATTTCATGAATTGTTTTAACCAAAAACTAAAATAGCTCAAACGTTTGCAATGATTTATGCCATATCTGTACCAAATTTCATAACAATCCGGCCATTTTTAGCTGACCTATGGAGCTACTAAGGGAGGTTCTCGCACTTTTAGATCACGGTGTATATTGATATAAGCTAAATGAAACTTTACTTTACCAAATAATTTTATGTAAAATTTTCGTATAAAATGAATACTGGGCGGGTGAAAAACAGCTTTTCAAAAAATTATAATCAAATCACCCAGTTGCCATTTTTTATAAAGAAATTTCACAAGAAATAACTTCTTGGAGAAAACAAAATATGGCTTTATCTAATAGCAAGCGCTCCTCTTTTCTACAATTCTCATTCCATCACCAATATGAATTACTGACGTCACCCAGACGCCGTTTGCACGATGGTATTTCAA
>JAUJYS010002821.1:0-14066 GCA_033995665.1 Melogona broelemanni | reverse complement strand
GTAATATGCTTTCGACGATAATATAATAAACAACAATTATCCAAGAAGTTGCCGTTTCCAAGTTTTCTCTGGTCGAAGACAATTATTTTATTATATTGTTAAATTCCAACGGCTCCTACAAACAACCAACGAGATAACAAATTATACAACAAATTAATAAAAAAATGTCCTACGAATTTGTCAAGAAATACTTTACAATTTTCATCCAATATAGAATTATTCCATAGAGTTGCTTGCAGGGGTTACAAATTTTGGCTATGATGCATTTTGGTAAAAAAATAGTGAATTGTGACGCAACATGAGTATTCAAAATTCCCCGTAGGTTGTTGCCGCATGGTGGCGCAGTCTGAACATCGTGGTTGTTATCTCGTCTTGCCGAGTGTGGCTAGTCATTTGGGAAATACATTAAAAGCTCTGCATTTTGCTGGTGGTGAACCACTATGTTCAATTTTGATTTTCCATTTCACTATTGCTTTTTAGGACTATCGTCACTACGTGATTATCAACATGTTTCCTACGATGGATTTCTATTTTAAAGAATTAGCGCCGCAAACGTATATTACTATAACCTGCAATTTAAGTAAGATTTTAAAGTTGTTAAAAAATTAAAAATTAAGATTATTTACACAAGAAATTGAAAATTCTAAATTTACTTTAGGCCTCTAAGAAAACATAAATTTACAATGAAATTACGACACTTGCGTTAACACTGCGATCAAACTCAGAGCGGATAGAAGGGGAAATACATCAATGCATGTATTTTATTATTAGAATCGTAACTTGACTGGTACAAAGTTGCAGACACAATGACGAACAAAATAAACATATTAATACAAAGTTTTCGAGTGTTTAGGATAACATCAATACTTATTAAATTGCCCACACCTCGCATAAATGCGTTATCTATTAATCAGTCTCAGATCTGATAAAAAGGGAAATATATAGCGTAGCCCCAGAAATAAATTTTTATTTTAAATAATATAATTGTTACTAACACGATTGTTTACTAACAAAATAGTAAACTAACACGATATTCACAAGGCTCAAATTTCAAAATTCAACTTCTTGGTAATAAAGCATGGCAGCAAGCTTGGTAATAACAGCATGAAATGCGACTCTTGCTTTTTGAATGAACGTCCTAGAAATTAAAGCAAAGAATTATTTTAGTTAAAATTGTAAAGTGTTCTTGGAGAACTGAAAATTATTATCGCCCTATTGGGAGATCAGGAGATTCAATCAAATTCAATCTTTGAAGCTTTGTCAGAACAAACCTTGGGCAATATACCAGAAGTATCTCGGGATCCAATAAATAAGAACGAAGAAAATGAAGCAAATGATCAGTATCGCGACGACGTCTCATCCTCACAAGTTTTTCTCACAACCATTTGGACCACATGATCACCGAAATAAGTATGACATCCATTTGAAAAATTATATTAATATGGCTTAAAATCTTTTACAGGAAATTTAAAAAATAAATTCACAATTTATGCACAGCGAGACTCGATGCATTATGCACCGCCATTCTCAATCAATACCATTTTTCAAAACTGCGAAAATCTTTACCTTTCCATTACTTGATGTTTGCCGCCCTTTAAATTTTCTCCTTTTGATCCTGAAGTTGCGCATAATTAACCTTAAAGATTGTTTCAAAATAGATAATTAGCTTTAGCTCACTGAAAATTTATAAATAAATCGTTCAATTAACGATAATGGAAACACTTTATTTTTTGGGGTCATTAAGCACATTTGTATTCATGTCTGTCGAATTTGTATTCAGAACCTTTATTTGGTGTTTTAACTATTATTGATGCTGGCTACTTTCTAGCCTTTTGCATTTTATTTTGTCCGTCCGCTGTGGCCCAGAGTAAGCGTGCTCGCTCACCAACCAGCGGATCTGGGTCCGATTCCCAGCGCAGCCGATCGTTTGATTGGCTCGTGGTACTGGGCGGAGGAAGGCAATGGCAAACCACCTCTGTATTCTGCCAAGAAAAACACAGGTGTCGGGGGATCGAGGGTCGGTGTCCGGAGACGACACGCTGCTGTTAGCAAACCAGTCTCACGACTAACCAACACAACATTTCCCTCGCCATTGGCCCCCAAGGAGCTGCTTGCGGGTTCAATTTGTAAAATTTGATTTTTGCTTTGGTGGTAGTTAAAGGATGACATAATTTATCAGGACAGAGTTAAGACAATTGGACAATTAGGTTTAACCCTGTGTCGCAGCACACATCCTCTTCCTCATTTACACGATTAATTTATCCAATATTTATTTAATTCACATGTTCATAAATTGCCAATCTCCATTGTAGAAGTTCATACGCGTGTGTGACTTACCCGATTAATACAAATAGATATTTGTTATTCTTTGTGCCAGAATGGCCAACTCTTCGTTCTCGTTATCTCGCAGCTGCCAAATCTTCTCCTTGGCACGGTAATTTTCGAGTATAAAGTAGACGTCGCCCAGGTTGATATTATCCCTAGCCACACAGAATACGTTGTCGATGGCTTTCAGTGCATCCGTGAGTATAGCTGGATGCGAATCAGACAAAAGGCGACCGAGGGTGTCGAGTATTTTAGCATCCATCAGATAGTCAATCAGATCGTATTGATTCGTTAAATTGAATAGATACTTCGCTGCCCCGGTTCGAACGTTAACATCTCCCTCATTCTGAAAAAAAACATACAATCAGTTGAGCAAGCCTCAACACAATTCAGTACACACGCGAAAATATAAATGGTGCTAAATTTGTTCACAGCGCCCACTCACATTATCCAAAATATCTTTAATGTACAGCGGGATTCCGGTATTGATGATCGCATATGCCTGATGCTCATTACACCATCCGGTGATGTTAGCGATGGTGCAGATTGCCGCATACCGAATTTCGTCGCTGAGGTGGACCAATAGTTGTGGGAAGGCGCTCAGCAGGCCACAGTCAAAAACTATCTGGATCTGAAAAAAACAAAACAGAGTTGATTGAAATTAAAAAGAAAGTCTTACATTTCATTATTTCTTTATATCAGTGTTGGTAGGAATGGAACTGAATACTTCGTCATTATGAACTGGTTCCCTTTATGAGATACTTTGAAACGAATAATTTATTTTTCTAGAAAGGAAGTCAAGGAACAGTTTAATTCGTTCCTTTTTTCAAAGAACTGAGGCGGTCTTTCCATTATTGTATGCTGAGTAATTAAGTAATTAATATTTAAATATTAAATGTTACTCAAACTTTTAATTATTTATAAAAATGATTATGTTCGCATTCAAAGCTAGTGTATTTAAAATCCTATTTTCTAATGGAATTGTTGAAAAAAAAATAAAATTTTAGATTTTTTTCATTCGTTTCTAATCTAAGGGTTATTTTATTCTAAGAAAGTGAGAAGGAACAAAAAAATTACAGGTCCATTTGAAAAGAAACAAGGAATGGCTAAGTTCCTTTCAATTTTTGGTTCTTCTTTTCTTACGAGAAATGGAAAATTGAATGGGTTCCTTTATAATGGGACGAACCCAATACTGCTTCATACATGTGGATATCTTTATACTCGTAGAGTGAAAGGCACCTTGCGGCACGACATCCACCTGTACCTGAAAAAACATTACCCGATTGTGATTGCCATTCGCAATATTGCTGATGACACCCAGAGCGGGCACGACCGCCGAAACGTTCGTGAAGCTCAGGACGATGTTGACCACTTTAGGCGTCATACCCAAACCGACGGTGGACTCCATCCTGTAGTCTCTCCCGAAATCAGTCAGAGATTTGATCGCCCTGCAAGCGTTGGTGACCACCGCCCGGTCTGTGAAGAGATAAAACACTTGAATTTAAAGTTAATCAGGGTTCGACCTCAAATCTTTAAATCTGTTTCCCTGATTTTTCCATGACCAAACAAAAATTTTAAGTGATGGGGGGAGCGTACTGACCGCGAAATCAAAAGGTAAAATTTTAAGTAACATTTAGATCTGGATGGGTCAAGTCCAGCAAAAGTTTCTATACGAATTGTTCATTAACTAAATTAAACTAGAAATTCGACAAAACAAAAATTCTAACTGGACATGCCGGTGACCTAATTTAATTTCATAGAAAATTTTAAATCACAACCAACCACAAGAATGACTCTTAGCATCGATTGTGCTAGCTTTGAGCGCACATAGGATAAAACTACTTTGGGTTGGCTACACCCCTAAACATATCGTAAAATAAACGTATGATTAAATAGCGTTTTCTATTGAATTCCGTTTTTTGCAAACAACGACGAGTTGGCAATTATATTTTTGCACAATTTATGTTAATGCTTATACTGGCCAGTTGTGTTTTCATATAATTGGACAAATATATTTTGATATTTTTGGATGGTTGAGAGGCATGCCTGCAATCGTTCATGTCTACAAATTTATTTATGTTATTTTATGTTTTTGTTTTCAATTTCACTATCCTGGCTTTGATGTTGATGAGTTGATAGATTTGGCTTAAACGCTAATATACGAGTTTAATATTACAAACACTGTACAGAGACAAGAGACGAGACTGGAATAGCGATAATGGCGAGATAAATCAATTGTATATAGTCAAGAATGTAAGAGCTCAAGTTTGTATGTACCGTTGGCTCAGTGGGTATGGAAACATATTACTAAGCCGACGGTCCCGGGTTCGATTCCCGGCGCAGGCTTTCGTTTATTCGTTAGTCTGGGGTACTCACGACACCCCTGAGCTTACATTAGGGAGACTAGAGCTTAGGGGTGGATCCTGCAGCCTGGCTATTCCAGCTGCCATTCCCAATCCTTTCCTTTCCCTGCCCCTCGTACATCTCCATAGAGACATGTGGGTGCAGTAATCCTGTAGTGCTCTAGGCACTACGGTGAATTAAATATATATATTATCGAATATATTGAAAATATAAAATGTTTGGTCGACTGAATGAATTACAAGATCAAACTCACCGGTATATTCAATTAGGTTATTTAAGTAGAACAGAAATCGCCCGACCAAACCGAAAGGAGGAGTTGTGTCCTCGATACAACATAGTTTAGCCATTGTCCTCGTAATATGGCATACAGCTGGCTCCAGGCCTGGCACCAGGCCTTCCTGTGAGAGAGAGAAAATATAAAGTGGTGTGCAGTAAGCTTAGTCATCAGTCAAGCCGGTTAAAACGTCCAAACTCAACTCACCGAAGAAAAGCATCTTTCGAGCAGATCGATGAGAGAATTCGCTATTCCGGCATTGATCACTAAATCGCGCAATGTGGGATTGTCAGCTATTTGGCAGAAGAAAAAGAAAATATGATATTTGATTCGTAAAAATGAGCAATTGAAACTGGATTGTGCACTAGAAAAATGGGACAATTTCGTTCATAATTTACAATTCATAATTTACATTCATAGTTTCAGTTAGTTAGTTTTATTTAGTTTAAGTAAGTTGTCGGCTCCCAGTGAGCAGTGGCTCAATGGGTATGGTCACATTCTACTGAGCGGGTGGTCCCGGGTTCGATTCCCGGCGCAGGCTTTCGTTTATTCGATCCTGTGGTACTGGCGTCAGTCCAGAGCTTAGGGATGGATCCTGCAGCCTGGCTGCCAATCCCCTTCCCTTCCCTGACCCTCACATATCTCCATAGACACGAGGGTGCAGCAATCCTGTAATGCACTAGGCACTGCGGTGATATATAAAAAAAAATTAAAGTCACCCCAGTACAATATAAGACCATTACACTTTGAATGATGTCATTCAGTCCCTGTAATTAAATTCACAGGACTGGTAGACATTTTTATTTTACCATTAGCTTCCCCTTTTTAATGAAAATAGAGGATAAAAAATTAAATCACCCTTGAGATCCGAAACGATCATCTCTCTAAAGTGCAGGAACCATCCTTTCGCCTCCTTCTCCAGAATGACAGCAAGTCTTGGCAACGCCTTCTTCATCAAATCTTTCGAATGAGTTCAACAGAAATTAATTTTTAAGCAAATACGACTCTTCAAAATAAACCACAAACATTACCAATAATTGGACACGCCCAAACAAAATTCTACCTTTATTGAACAGTTTCAGATTGATGTTGATCTCAGTCGGTGTCATGTACAAATAGGGAATCGAGGGCATATTCTCCAAGTCCTTAAATAGGATGGGGAAATAAAAATATAGTTTATAGAGACTTGATACACAATTCCGAATAACAAAAGTTTATGTGAAGTTATATTCACAATTTATTTATTCATACTTTTAAGCACAAATTTATGTATACAATTATACATCCACATAATTTAAAGTATTATCGCCTTTTGGGGGTCTTAATGCACCTGAACAACGTTATAATTTGTACGTACCGATGGCTCAGTGGGTATGACAACATCCTACAAAGCCGGCGGTCCCGGGTTCGATTCCCGGCGCAGGCTTTCGTTTATTCGTTAGCCTGGGGTACTGGCGTCACCCCTGAGCTTCCATTAGTCCAGAGCTTAGGGGTGGATCCTGCAGCCTGGTTATTCCAGCTGCCATTCCCCATCCCTTCCCTTATGATGGTGCAGTAATCCTGTAGTGCACTATACACTACGGTGATTTAAAAAAAAAATAATAATGCTCAGGATTTAAGTAGATTTAATATGGAAATACCGCACAAAGCAATATTTAGAAAATGCTTTCCCAACAAGGTGAACGTTGGGACAATTATTTTTCAATGTCACCCTTTCAGTTTAACTTGTCGTGCAATTGGAACACTTACAAGTCTGTACTTTTCCATCTTCTGTTTTTGTATCTGCTGTTTGATAAACTGGCACAGCAACTCAAACTCCTCCTCTAATTGGGGCTACGCCAGTAAACAAACCAATTAGAATTAATGAACAAACTCAATCGAGCATAACATTCTCAGTTCCCAATTGGCAAAAGTGTAGCGAGGAATGAATCTACAAGAAGGGTATGAGAAAAGCGGCACCTACGGGCACTATCAATTCCGCCACCAGATACTTGCTCCGTTCCTCTTTTAACTTGGAACCGAGATTTTTGCTACACAAAGCGGGCAAACCCAGCAGGGCATCTAAAAATACAGGAATGGGTTTATTGGATCTCATCGTTGCACGAATAAATTTTTATCAATTGAAACGAAAAATCTATTTAAGCAATGTCGCGATTAAGGACAGTAAATATGACAGAAAGAAAAATAGGTATAAGAATGTTCCTCAACAATCGAGAAATTTCGACATATACTGTATTTGTCCAATTACATAAATACACAACAGACTGCAAGCATAAATCTCTACAGTAGATAATGCCAAAAATATAATTGCTAAACGTCGTTGGACGCTGCATAGAAATTTTAAAGACACAACTGACCACACGACAGTAAATATGTGCACTTCGTGAGCATGAAATGTTGTATACCGAATGTTGGTCCTTGTTTTTTCGGTCTTAAGAAACGCTAAGTTTTTTTAAACATTTTCCTACTCTTTCAATGTGCCCACCGTAAATGCACCCAGATATTGAATAAACGAAATCTAACGCCGGGAATCGAACCCGGGACCGTCGTGCCATAAGTCAGTCTCTCTACCAACTCAACTACGACGGAACATATTTTTCGAAAAAATGTTTTTAGACGCGAAATAGACGCACCAAAGTACAACAATTGACAAAAATGATAGCTAAACACACAAAAGTATCACGAAATAAATCTAACCGCCGAGATTCCAGAGACCCTGCTGCAGAGCCGAGGCAGATTGTGACAACGAGAAGAACGGGGACTGAATCCGATTCCAGCCCGTGATGATGACCATGCGAAGAGCCAGCGCCACATCCTTCGAAAGAAGCGATTAAAAGTAAAGAAATTAGCATCAACGAATATTAACGTAGATAATGCTTGAAAAATATTTATCAGTTAAGAGGCTCGTATACCCTCGGACAAGATTTTCAAAACGGATTTCATTACTAATGGAGCGCAACTAAATTATTTATTTAATACGAAAGACTCACTTCGAGCAAGCTGTCACGTGTTCTGCAGGATCCCTTTTGGAGAATCTGGCTTAGCTGCCATCGGTGCGTCTGTCCCGGAAAATTGAGACTCTCCACTTCGAATTCTCTGTTGAGCAAAAAATACAAGTTTATTTTTTTATTTTGCCAGGAAGTCTTCCAAAAAATCTCTCTTGAGCGACAGATGAAGTTAAAGGCTAATTGCACTTAAGTTTCTTAAATAAGTAGATCAGAAATAAGGCTGAAAAGAAATGGGTATCACAATTGTTTCTTTCCATCATTCAATTATTTTCACCAACATCAAGACAAGAGAAACGTATTTTCCTAAACGTACTATATAGCTGAAAACGAGAGTCATCTACAAGGTACTAAGATCATGTTGCACATTACAAACAGAGAAAGAAATGATAAAATATAGACATACCCCCATTCTCGGATGTTGGTCAGTTGCTTGACCGTCAACTTGCACGGGTCCCCCTTCGCGTCTACGGCGATGGCGTCCACCTCGTCGAAGGAGGGCACCAAGAACAGATCTTTCAGGTTGACGCATTTCTGAAAACGATTCATAATTCGTAATTATCAGGTGTGATAAGAGAAAATTCGAGATGAATATGTTTCGTTTCCATTGAACAAGAAATTGGACAATTTAAAATATAGGAATTGTGTTTAAATGAAGTCGTATAAATACGCTAGTATGCATTAGACGGTCGATCTCAAATTTAAGAAGCACCATTGAGATTTTTTTCTGACTCTGAAAAGAACAACTTGTGATGTTTTTCATTGTGTGTACTTGCAATTATTTTCCCTACCTTTCTTGGACAATCCGCTTGTCCGCTAGGTGCTATGGAAACAGATGGCGGCAGAACGATGGGGAATGTTTTCCAGTGAAAAAGAACCTGCTCCGCCACCTACATAAAAATATAAAAATTACTTTCACCGCCATATAGTAAGAACACGTTACAAGAATAAATATTAAGACAAAGGGATGTAAATACCACACTTACCCGCTTGACGTTAAGGACAACTTCCACATATTCGGGCGGAAGGCCGTTCAGTTGAATTTCAAACTGCAGTGGCTCACGCTACGCAAACAGGATAGAGAAGGTGCTCGTGTCAATACTGGCATGCTGTCTGTTAACAACTCACTTAAACAAACAATACAAGTAAATTATGTTTACCAGAGGTTCTTCAACGTCCGGTTCCACTCTCATGATTGGGCGTGCACTCGGTTTTATATCGTGAAATACATGTCTGCTTTTGGTTCTACTAGAGAGGTATTTGGGCTTCAACTAGACCTGTCTGATGCTCATTATTTCAGTCAGCCGGGTATCTGAAAAAGGATTGATTTGATCAATATTATAAAATATACACGTTAAAAGACGCATATGGAAATTACTCGTGGACTTCAGACTACCCTAAATTAAGTTAACGGGACAAGGTTTTCAGCAAAACAATGAAGTGCGCGAGATACAATCTGGCAGAGGAGATTCCTGACTTTTAAAACGCGAAATGGAAAAATTTAAAGACTCATTACGCGAAAACAGCTGCATACACACAGTGTACATGTAGCTGGAATTCTACGTTTGACATTAAATTGTCGTCTAAAATGTTTAGGGCGCCAAAAATTTCTGCGTCCATTCATGGTTAGACAAGATGAGACTTTTTTTTAATTATATTTTCTTTTAACACAGTGGGGCGTATGGTTTTATTCGTAAGCTCCTGCCCTTGCTCCTTTTTTGACACTCTTGACTAGTGAAATGACAGGTGGATACATTTCATGTGACCCCCCATTGCCAAATGACGTTTCCAGATTGCAATAATATCTAATGGTCACATATGAAAGTGAGATGAAGCTACATTAAGTTTGCAAGTGACAACGTGAAGAAAATAAGTTGTGATGCCCCAATATTCACTGGTATTGAAAATGGGCGTGAGAATTTTTTTTTGCACCTAAGGGACAACTGGGAGAATAAATATCGATGCCGCTTCCATACGATGCATAAATTGTACACGTTTGCGATCCCAAATGAATGGGAAACATATCAAAGTTTTTGTTGAATTTCAGCTGCACCCGATATCATAAATCACAACCAGGAATGTCTCGGAATGTCAACTGCAGTGATGAAGCATGCAGTCTACAAGCTAATGGATAGCACGGGGCCAACTGTAATTAATTCTGCAATTCGAACCGGACTAATAAGACTTTGGTTTGTTCGCAGAAGGGGACGTGGTATCACCAAAATGACATTTCAAGTAGGAGACTGTCAAAAATTGGAATAATAACATCTTAGATGGGCGAGACAAAAATTGTGGGCCTTCAGTGCGGATGGGGGTAAATTCTGGCCTTTCAGCTGACTGCAGGATCTCAGGGAAGGGCTCAAATTTCATCGCATGTTTCGGATGTTTTTCGACACAGCTTGTCGCTCAGAATGGTGCATATTGAAGCTGGAGTGTTGGCCATTAAATTGCAAACATCATAATGGCGCTAAATATCCGAAACGATTTTATTTTTTCATAAAAATAATGAATAAACTCACCAAAACCGGAACACTTTTCCACAATCTCTCATCGGTCGGTCAACATGTTCACTGTCTAGTGGTAGCATGAGGGCTGCGAAGAATCTGCAGTGATCCAAATGCTTCGTTCAGATGCTGAATTATTATAATAACGATATATAGAACTAGATAGCAAATAAGAGCAGTCAAAAATGTTGAAAATTTGTTTAAATTGAGATAATTCTAATAAATGCACTTATTACTTTATATATAAGCGCATAAGATAAATGTAATTTCCATAAATGATCATTTACGCAGTCTAGACAAATTAAATTATTTTCCAGAAATTTCTATAGTGCTATGGCATCTATTCTTGCGTATCGTTTGATTGAATAAAATTACTTTTTGTATTGTTTGCCACATTTCCCATTAGATGGCGCAACATTACAGCAGCCAAACTGCAATATCAATTGAAATTGACATGGGCTGCGTTTTACATTTGAGAATTTGGTCTTGAGCTGATCGTATTCATTATTTCATTTAATAACATGACAAAGTAACGAAATCCTACTTCGATTGTAGTCAGTTGACATATGCAGAGACGGAAGTCGGAAGCGCAACCAGCCATCCGTTTATCTACGTTCTGATTAATTTGAGAGTAGCACGTAAGTAAATTTTCTCGTGATTTTTCTATGTTCTTTTTTTTGAAAATCCATTGAAATCCTTGGCGTAAATTGTTCTAGGATCATTGAATGTTGTTTCGCCATCCTCAATTTCTATTTCGGACGCGTTATTTTGGGTATTAGACGACTGATCGCAATTTTTCTTTTGTGTGCGCGTCTAGAATGGCGGACGCAGCTCCAGCCGGTGGCAGAGGAGACAGAGGAGGCTTTCGTGGTGGATTCGGCGGAGATAGAGGCGATCGTGGAGACCGTGGAAGGGGTCGTGGAGGGCGAGGCGGACGCGGCGGTAGGGGTGGCCGCGGACGGGGTCGTGGACGTGGAAAGGGCGAGGAGAAGGAGTGGGTGCCCGTCACCAAGCTTGGCCGCCTGGTCAAGGATGGACGCATCAAATCGCTGGAAGAGATCTATCTCTTCTCGCTGCCCATAAAGGTAAGAAATGGCTTCCAGAAAGATGACCAGTTGAAATTCTATGTTCCGCTTTGTTAAAAACACGTTCACGTTCGAACATGTGTATACGGGGTCGTTGTCGTGTTGCCACACAGCGTGTTAGGCCTTGCCTAGTCTTTTTACTACAACGGGCTTCACTGTTTCAAACTCACAAAGAATGTCGTAACCGAGGTCTTTTTGGTAACTATGTTTCCAACCGAAGTCTATTTTGAGACTTGTCCCAATCCTATGCCTATTTTTTTAGGCTCTTGACCCAAACCCAATCTTAGGCCTATTTTTAGGCTCTTTACCTAAACCCAATCCTAAGCCTATTTTTTAGGCTCTTGACTCAAACCCAATCTGGGAGCAGTTATGTTTATTCGTTGGCCATTTTTGAGTGAATTTGAGATTGGGGAAAAATTACTCGAAAGTAACTTTTAATTTATTTATTTTTCTTTTTCTGTAGGAGTTTGAAATCATCGATTTCTTCCTGGGCACCGCCCTGAAGGACGAGGTCCTGAAGATTATGCCCGTCCAGAAGCAGACTCGGGCCGGACAGAGGACCAGGTTCAAGGTACGAATGCGATATCCTATTTAACTACCGCTCTACAAGGCTTATTAAACAACTGGCATAAAAGGTTTATTGTAGTGCGATGTACTAATGAGCTTTCTATTCCATCTTTACTTCTAATCGCAGGCCTTTGTTGCCATCGGGGACTACAACGGCCACGTGGGTCTTGGCGTCAAGTGCTCCAAGGAAGTGGCCACCGCCATTCGCGGCGCCATCATCCTGGCCAAGCTGTCGGTTATTCCGGTGCGACGAGGCTACTGGGGCAACAAGCTGGGTAAACCGCACACGGTGCCGTGCAAGGTGACCGGCAAGTGCGGTAGCGTCATGGTGCGTCTCATTCCGGCGCCGCGCGGTACGGGCATCGTCAGCGCCCCCGTGCCCAAGAAGCTGTTGCACATGGCCGGTGTGGAGGATTGCTACACCTCGGCGCGTGGCAGCACTTGCACGCTTGGCAATTTCGGTGGGTATTTGGTGACTTCGCCAATTATGCAGTTTGTTAATCATGTATTCGTAATAAGAATTAAGTGTAGTGAGATAATTAAGCGTAATAAGAATTAAGTATTAGAAATAAGTGAAGGCTGACAACGTACAGGCACGGGTCCCACGGCTTTACTTCCATCCAAAGTAAGGCAAATGGAAAAAGTCAAACGTTCTCAAATTATTGAGTTTGCCATTGAAAATGTGGTATTTTGTGTCTTAAACGAGCATTTGCTGGACCGTTTGTTTTTAACAAATTTTAATGTTTAATTTTAACGAAATTAGCCAAAGGGAAGCAGTTTCGAATATCTCGTGAATTGTAGCATGAAAAGTTCTGTTTAAGTATCTGATTATGTCCTGCTTCAAAAATTAAGGAATTTCAGACTGGTGATGGCATGAATGTTTTTGGACTGATGGATATTTGCGAACTGTCCTAATGCTTAGTTTTGTTTTGTTTCTGCAGCCAAGGCCACGTATGCGGCCATCGCCAAGACGTTCAGTTACCTGACGCCCGACTTGTGGAAGGAGAACGAGTTCACCAAGTCGCCCTACCAAGAGTTCACGGACTACTTGGCCAAGGTTCACCGCCCGGTCGGCACTCAACGTCAAGAACAGAAGATGTATTAAGGAGTGGGCTGGGGGTGCAGTTTTCCATTTTGATCGAATCCATCTAGGTGTCCACAATGAATGACTTTGTACTCTGTTTCCGAAAATAAATTAAAACATTGTGCACCAAGTTATTATTTGTCTACTTGTGTCTCATTTCCACGTAGTGAGTGAATTATGAGTATTAAGTTTGCCTGCCTAATGACCTGTTTTGACCTCAGCAATGGCGTTCATAGTTTTTAATAGTGTGTATTAATTGCGAAATGCTTAACTGTAACTTGTGCCAAAAGTTTGAAAAGTAAGCAAATATTAAAAAATGCTGTGCTGTATACAATTTTTTGTGAGAAAAATTGATAGTTAAAAAGAAAGTGTAGGATTTATCTCTGCATTGAAAAATGTGAGAAAAAAAGATCGGTTTTTATTGTGGAGGAAGCTTACAAAAATCAATAGTGTGTATTAATTGCGAAATGCTCAACTAACTCTTGTGCCAAAAGTTTGAAAAGTAAGCAAATATTAAAAAAATGTTGTGCTGTATGCAAATTTTTGTGCGAAAAATTGATGGTTAAAAGAAAGTGTAGGATTTATCTGCAATAAAAAAGATCGGTTTTTATTGTTTAGGAAGCTTACAAAAATCAAGTTTGATGGTATGAACTTGTTTATGGTTAAACGAAGGTGGTGTATAAAATACACGCAGAGACAGATTTAGAATTAATTGAGAAAAACTGATTTAACATAAATAAAATCAGTGATGTTAAAGTCCGATAGTAAGACACTTTTAATTAATTCCTCTGTACCTGACGGATTAAAAGTGTCTTACTATCGGACTTTAACATCACTGATTTTATTTATGTTTAATCA
>JAUJYS010002820.1:0-14066 GCA_033995665.1 Melogona broelemanni | reverse complement strand
TCTCTAAAGAGACACGAGGGTGCAGTAATCCTGTAGTGCATTAGGCGCTACGGTGATTTAAAAAAAAAAAAAAAAAAAAAAGAAAAAAACCTTTGGGTATGGAGGGGCACGTTTTCATTAGTACACCGAAATCGAATAAACCAGAGCCCGAGCCGAAAACTAAACCCGAGATCGCCTCACCAAATGTGGGCGCTCTTTGAGGTGGGTGAAGCTGGCCTGGGATACGACGATCGTTAATTAATGCAATTACTTGAATTACCCTATATACCCGCAAACGGCCGCTTAGGGCTATGGCGAGGGTCAAGAGAACAGTGAGATCAAAATATTGACATGTACAATTAACTACTAGTACTATATTAGTACTAGTATCAACTATTATTAACTAGTACTTTTTGTATTAAAAGGCTCTAAACCTAACCAGATCAGACAAACAAACGCACAATCCGAGATAAATCGTTATTATAATCTTAACTCCGAAAAATGCTCTAAACATACTAAAAGTACCGTACCTGCACTACAAATTCAACCTCCTCGGTGCTATTATTGGGTGAGCACTTGACTTTGGTCGTGCGGCCGCTCTTCGAGCTGTTCTTGCCGGTCTCGTCGGTCGCCAGTTCGGTCGCGTTCGCCTGCGAAACGCCGTCACCGCTCACGTTCGACAGCTGCTCGTCCTCGGCCACGCCGGTCAACTCGATGACCACGGGGTCCGCCGGAGGAACTGCCGAGTCCTGTTCGACCGCCGCTGAGCCATCGTCGGGTCCCTGGTCTGGAGGACTGGCTGCATCACTCTCCGATTGACCTTCGGCGTCCTGTAGCGAGCGAATCGACTCATCGACAAGGTTGCCAGGTATCACCTCCTCGACAACGTCCTCCGTTGACAGTGTCGTATGACACAGGCATACTGCTACAGAGGAAATAAAAAAAAAATTATAATCCAATTTACATACATTTTTTCGCGTCGTACGGTCGTATAGGTGCTCAACTCCTCCCCGAAGCAACAGTTGAAGCCCCCACCCTTCTAATTTTCAAGTCTCGTCAACGGGCAGGCCGCACCCGGCCCACCTGTGAACACCACCAATAAGCAACCTTCAAACATATTGCCAGAATGCTACGGCGCGGCAATTACCTCATCTAAATCTAAATCTTTTGTGCAACAGTTCGAATACTTTGAACAAAAGTATAAAATTTGATTTGAGTCGCAATACATGTAAGGTATATTGTTTACGCAGGGAATTAAGTAGGACTATAGGCGTTTGTGAACAGACACGAGCCGATTAAAATTGATTTAAATGATTATCACCGCGCCTCGGGCATAATTTATCCTTTTGGACGGAGGTTATTTGCGCACCACAATGTCATTAGGTCCACCGTCGGTAGATTTAGATAGCATTGTCACAATGCTTCAACATTTAGGTGCAGTGTCCGATTTGCCAAAAAAAAAGTGGGGGATCGGCAGTCCTTTTTAGGGGGAGGGGGGCGGTTTACCATGCACGATGTGGGAGTCTGCCCACTGAAGTGGGGTCGAACCCCCAAACCCACACGGCAAATCGTGTGCGAATTAGGTGATAGGTCACATGAGGTTAACTTAAAAGAAAATGAAGAGTATGGGGTGGTAGAGTGAAGGGAAATAGGTCAGTGCTGTTTAATGCAGGTAGCCGTGAATGATTGAAGTCATTTTGGCGGGATTTGAATGGAGGGAGGGGGCTTGCACTACATTTTGGGGGAGGTTATTCCATTCTGCGATGTTACGAGCAAATTAGCCGTAGGATAAGAATGATAAAAACATGGCTACCACTGAGAAAATAAGACATTCAACAAAGAAGAACTGTACCTAAACATAGCAGCAGCAAGGTTCGACTCCACGACAAATCCATTTGTAGACCTACGTTAGCCAAGTGCCACTCACTGCTTGACCAGTTGGTCGCGGCTAGCAGACCTCATACATGTCCACGATTCACGCAGCACCAAATTTCCACGTCAAGAGGCACTACATAGATTCAGTCAATGCCGTTCTATGCTATTAGTAACATATAATTCGAGGAAAAAGCATTTTAATAGAAATTAAAGTCAAATATTTAGCATCCCGATGCACAAAAAACCAGCATGAAACGCAAGTTTACTTACTTAGGGAATTTCCCCGATTTATGTTGCCAAACCAGTTAACTAGGATATCCGCATCTTCGCTATAGAAATTCAAACTCAAATATACTCAAACGTGTGTCAAAAATGAATACATTATTATTTTTAGAATAGCGAAACACATTTATTATGAGTTATACGTTGTTATTTTATATGATAATTGCTTTTATTAACTAATAAATATATATTTTTAAATTTATATAGGTCTGTGCAAGTTGGGAGTAAGGGGCACATCTGTCACATTGCTAAAATCATGTTAATCAAGATTCAAGATGGATCCCTGAGAGGACGATTGGCAAAAAAACATTCGCCAAAGGGACGTCAAATAATCGGCTAACGGGTAATTATTTAATGTGATATCTTGCAGAATATGAGGTTATGACTCGCTCTACGAAGGCTTTAGGAAAAAAATCGCTCATAAAATTCACTACATTTTTCAACAAAATAATATAAAAAAAAAATATATCTTTGAGGCTGTTCGGTATGTCGAATGACACCTTGTGGCTATAAAAAATGAATGCATGAATGCTCGAAAAATGGAAGGCGCTGAAAAACTAGATGTTTTCATCTATATGGGATGGTGAACATGAGTTGTTGTTTATTGCATTATTTCTACACATTGAAGGCTACAAAGCGAGATGACGTATGACAATCCCACCCCCAAAGACTTCGTGCAAGCCTCCTTTCTCCTTCAAGTACCGCCAACTGGCTGGCCGAATATGGCCCACCTGCAACAAAACGTACAAATAACCTCCTCCTACCTCCTTTATGTTCCCCTTCAAACAATACTTAACAACTTCTTCCAAAACGATAAATTATCATTATGCCCCCCAGGCGCCGTGATAATCCTCATCTAAATCGAAATCGAAATCCTGCAGAACTTCATCTTTCTTTCTTCCGTTCTTCCATTGAACTACCACTAAACACGTAAAATTGATATATGTTATTAGCCTATTGAATAACTGTTGCTTCCTGTTTTGTTTCCCCCACCCCCCAAGCCGCGTCCCTCATGGCGAAGGAGATCATGGACAGTCACGTTCTTCCAGGATATCTCAGCCGCTCGCGATGAACGCCGTGAAGCAAGAGCTGCCCGACCTTGTGGCGGGGCTCCACCCGGCCCCCGTCCAGGTCTCCCTACTGAACGTTCCGTGGGAGGACGTGACCTATTGCCACATTCTACCGCGGCTGTCGCTGACCGATCTCTTCCACATGCGACGCGTGTCGCGCGGCTGCCTCCAACTGGTCACCGGCTATTTCGCCAATCAGCACGAGCTGGACGTGACACCGGTCAGCAACAAGATCAGGGAATCCGCATTCCAGGTACGATTTTCAAACGTCCGATCTGGCCGAGTGGTGAGCGTGTTCGCTCGCCGACCGGCGGATCTGAATTCGATTCCGGGTGTAGTCGATCGTTGGATTGGCTCGTGGTACTGCGCGGGGAAGGCAATGGCAAATCATCTCTGTATTCTGTCAAGAAAATTAGGGGGCTCCTGCTCCCTGAAGTCACAAGGTGTTGGGGGATCGAGGGTCGGGGTCTAGAGATGGGACGAGGGACAGAAACTTTTATGGGTGCTACTGTAATGATTCCAACTCCGACGCAGGAATGTGCATGAAATGATTCAATAAATGAATGCATTAAAATAATTATTAAATTGCGGATTTCCACTCAGATGTTTGATTCAACTTGCAGGTGGCCACTAAATCCAGTTGCATGCTGACCACGCTTGCACTGCCCAATTGTAAATGGCTGAGCGATCAAATACTGAAGCCGGTTTTCAAGACCAACACCCATCTGCACCACGTCGACGTATCTGGCTGCCAAAGCATAACTGCCAACAGCATCAAATTTCTGGCTTCAAAGTAAGCTTGCAAGAGCATCGTTGATCGCACCTATTCGTTACAAATATGTGCTGAAATGTATATTTTAAAACTAAAATGATAATTTGTTGCGTTTAGGTGCCCTCTTCTCCAGAAATTGATTTTGAAAGATTGCTTCTGGCAGAGCACCGAGGCAGTCGAGGTCATCGCCTTGAATTGCAAGCACCTGACGTTCATCGATTTGACCAGCTGCTGGCAGGTCAACGACGACGCCATTTGCGTGCTGGCGACGAACTGTCCAAGGCAGGTGTTTCTATTTAAATATCACCAATTGGTGCACATAATTTTTTTTTTGGGTGTTGATTCTAACATGTCTTATTAATTTACCGTTCTTCAACAGACTAGAGTACATATCGCTGGCCAAGATCTATGGCGTGACAAATCAATCGCTGATTGCTATCGCGTATCACTGCAGCCGTCTCGTGCACCTAGATCTGGTCGGGTGTTGGCGGATAACCGATTACGGAGTCGGGTCAGTGGTCACTTATTTATTTATTTTTAACTAGTGCGAATTTATTTTTATTTGCCACAGAACGCTGTCTTTGACTGGGAGGGATAATTAGTGAGGCTTAGGCAGGGTTCGATTTGCGAGGGGTCAGGGGGGGTTTAACCCCCATTTTCAGTAGCCCGGCCCCCCTCCCCCCGCCCACCTCGAGCTTTTAATACCCCCCCTCCTCAAATGACTCGGGCGACCCACACTTTTTTTTGGCAAATCGGACTCTGGGGTTAGGTTTTGTTGGTCAGTCACATTTTCATGTTGTTCTAGTTACTTTATTTTTGCCAGATGAACTAGTCACTTTATTTTTGCCAGATGAACCAGTCACTATTTATTTTTAAAACTTGCGAAAACTAAAATTCTGGAAACGCTATGTAATGGAAACGTTAGTAGCATTTTGTTGTGACTTCTTTTAAACGTGCCAGATGTACTTTTATATTGATTGACGGTTTAGTCCACATTTTTTTTTTAATTCGCCTATGGTGATTATTAAATTCGCCTATGATTAGTTAAATGGTGATTAGTTGAAAGATGATTAGTTGAAATTGATCTTTTATCGGGTGTTATCTTTTCTGATAGTTTGATCGGCGAATACTGCAAGAAACTGAAAACTCTGAAGGTTCGTGAATGCCGTGATGTCTCCGAGGTTAGCCTGGCTGCGCTTAGGAACCACGTGAGCATCGATCTGCCGCTAGTTCCATATCCGTACAATAGAGCAATATTTTTGAGAGAGTTGGGACTGAATGCCCAAATTTGAGAATATATTGTTTTTTTGTTCTCTTCCTATAACCGTGTGTAGAAATTGTAAATATGTGTCATATGTACATTTATAATTTATGGAAGTTTTGATGGCGGGAAATTTAACGCGCGCGCGCGAATATTTTGATGTTATTTGTCTTGAATCCGGTTAAATGTTGGCGCGGCATCCCGATAGAGCGGTCAGTTTTCGACATTTTATTCCTTGTAATCATAATGTCGCGTGTGTTGTTTTACTAGTCTATTGTTTCGCCTTCCGTACTGGAAATGTTCGCGTAGTCCTTAATTAAATTTGTAAAATGGGGTTTTAGATGAAATTTGTGTAGTCTATAGCGGTGGCGTTCGTTATGTATCGCTACTGGATAGTATCGAAATTTTATGAGCTGATCATATTGAAAATGCTTGGTATTAGAAGATAATTCCTATTCAAAATACCAAACATAGCTCATCCCAATTCGAACCCTATATATTTTAGCAGTATTAATCCCCAGAAGAGGCGATATAATTTTTTTATCTTGTCTGGAAAAACGTTTATTTGTATTAAGTGTAAATTTCTCGCTCAATTCTTGTTCGAACGCTAGTGAAGTTGTTTCAAGTTGTTATAATTATTCAAACAAATTTAGCCTAGGATGACATCATTTTAAATTTTCACGTTATCTTTTTTTAATGAAATTGTTAAAGATACAAAAAATGGTTCGCTCAATTAAATAACGTATTAATTTATTGAGCTATAATCGTTTTCCAATTTATTAATTATTACTAAGTGTTTTTTAAAACCGCAATTTACGATATTCGTAATCAATAAAATCAATTGTTATATTTTTTGTTGACAAAGCGAGCGTGATTTAAAACCATGTTTGCACGAATTTTTTCATTTAGGAATATGTTTTTTTGTTGTACGTGCCCACCCATTACACATAATTTGGTTGTCAAGTTGAAATGCTCCTTCACAATGTTGGCTCAATAAAACATCTTTTGACCAACTTGCAAGTAGCTTCGTACCTATTTGTACTTGTAAAATCCTTCGCCGGTTTTTCGGCCCAGTTTCCCCGCCTTCACCAGATTCTCGAGGCTGGGAGACGTGGCATATTCCGGATTATCCGGAAAGCGTTTCCTCCATCCTACGCACAAAAAAAAAGAGTGCAAAAAAAGGGATTTTCAGAAAATAGGTATCCGCATTCCGTACAGACATGGCGTAATCATTCACTAAAAGAAAATTTACCCCCTTTCGAATTATATTTGAGATATTTGACGTGACAATCTCGATTCAGTTTTTCGGGGGTCATTTTCAAATGAGAAAAATAATTTTTGATTTTGCATGCAAGGAACGAACCCTACCTTCAGATACGTAGTAATGAGTGTCCAATCCCACGTAATCCATCAGTTCGAACGGTCCCATCGGATATCCGGCCCCCAATTTCATGGCCATGTCAATGTCTTTGGCCGTGGCATCGCCCCTGTCCAACATGTGGAGAGCTTGCTTCATGTACGGTCCCAGAAGTCGGTTGACGATGAATCCGGGGGTATCCTATTCAAAATATGGAGATCACGAATACTATTGTCAGTGATATTTTCTTTGGCTATGACAAATTATCAAATTAACTTTTTCATCTGGACATCGACTTTTTTTTTATTCGGACCTTGCAAGTGACGCAGTGTTTTCCGAGAGCTTTGCCCAATGCCATCATTGCCTCGTACGATTCGTTACTCGTTTCTGGAATGCGGATTACCTATCGATATAAACGATTTATTAGCGTGGATGCAATAGAGAGCAAATCGCATCGAGGAAGTAACCAAATTAAGTGCTAAAAATTAAAATTGTTTTTACTTCCAATAGCTGCATGACCGGAACTGGATTAAAAAAGTGGAGTCCCCCGAATCTGTCCTTCCTCGTACTCTGTTGCGCGATTTCGGCTATTGGCAACGACGATGTGTTGCTCGCGAAAATAGTGTGACTAAGAGAAAATGTAAAAATGTAGAATATACGATTTATGCCCTAAAACGTAGCTCAGTCTTGAAATCTGATATGGCCCATTTTCAGTCGATTAACTTGAGTGATACGTACGGTGGGGCGTGTTTGTCCAAAGTGGAGAACAGTTTCTGTTTTATATCCAGCTTCTCGACGATCGCTTCAATAACAATGTCGGCGTCTTTGACTGCTTTTTCTGGTTCGGTGCTGAAGGCCAGACGTCCCATTGTGCCGGTGATAAACTTGTCACCTGCCTAATATTTGCAATATAATTTTCGTTTAATGAGATAGCGTTTCGGGATGGGAAAACAATTGCGGCTAAGCGATTTTAAGTAATTTGCAGCAAGCTGGTGTTGCGTCGCATCTGATGCGCTTCTAGTTGCTGTGTTAGGGAATTTACCTCGGCATCGCTTGAGAATTTCTTTTTGGCCACCCGCTGCACGCTGTTTTTGATGTAGACGCTCGATTTCTGCAGAACGGGATCGGAGACGTCCACGATGACGACATTGTGATTGGTCTGGGCTGCAACCTAATCAGTGTCAAACAAACATTAGCAAAGTATAGGTCAAATAATAATTCGTTGAATGTGTAGTCTAAAATAAATGCGAAAGATGACACATTATTATGTTGATGGGATAAATGATTACCTAACTATTTAACAACTACCTATAGCCTCGTTTCCCAAACTGTGCTCCGCGGCCACTTTTGGAAAATAAAATAATAAAACGCCATACATAACTTTAATATCCTTTATAAATCGCCATTAACTTTTATTACTTGGGGCTCCGCCATTAAAATTGGTGGCTTTTAGGGGCTCCGCCATAAAAATTTGTTCTAAAAAGGGCTCCGCGAGCCAAAAAGTTTGGGAAACACTGACCTATAGCATAACTTAAAAAAATCTTTATTTATTGGCATTACCCTTTTTATTTTAAAACAAAATGTACAGGACCTAAAAATCTATGTTGCAAGCAGCACAAATTTAATCAGGATAATGTTGGGGGAAGGGGAGGGTTTATTTGCATTCGAATAATAAATTATTAAAATCTAAAATAAGATTAAAAAATAGTTTTCTTCGTTTTCGGTACGGTCGCTGTAGCTTAGTGGTAAGACATCCGCCAGGTGTGCGGCGACCCCGGGTTCGTTTCCCGGCTCGGGTTTTCGTTATTCGATCCCGAGGTACTGTTAAAAGTTCCAATCCCACAATCCTAAATTCACATCACATATTGCCATAATGTGTCGACGGGGCAATTCGAAAATCTAAAATACCTGAGCAATTCCGGCACCCATCAATCCGCCTCCAATTACCACGACATTTTTTATAGCGTTTTGGGCCGCCGAAGTTGCTAAACCTCTTGAGAGAGCCAAGTTCACGAACGCCATTTTTTGTTTGTCAAGTCTGCACACTGGTCGAACACGTCTGCAAGAGAATATTTTCCGCTTGCAGCCTGCCCTAGAAGAGACCACTTTACGATAGTGAGCGATACCCAGCGAGCTATGACCTTGGTTTTCTGAATCTGAACTATGCTCGCTAGATTAAGTGCCATTCGCGACAGCTGAAGATAATTCAAACACAGGAGGAGTATATAAATAGTCGAGGTTTTATCTCGCCCTTCCACATATATTGATCATGGTTTATCAAAGCACAAGAAGTCTGTTTAGAATTACAAATACCATTGCAATTAACCTGTTAAAAGATCCATGAGACTTAATATTATTTTAACGACCGTACAACTTTTTTTAATTGTTGCCGAAATGGGCTTGAATCCTTTCATAATTTATTCTCTTTTTGCGTTCAACCGGTATGAAAATTATTAATGAAAAAACGGAGATCAGCTTCCACTTTTAATCACCGTAACTCATGACCATTTAAAACTAGACAATTTATTCATTTGTATGTGCATTTTCATGAATTAATGACAGGTGTTGCAACTCGCGATGGCTTTGAACAGCTCCCTACTGAATTTAGCTGAAAGTGGACAACTTAATTCACTAGTATCAAAAACGGACATAAACGCATTCTCCGCTAAAATATTCAGGTTTTCGCAAATCAGCATTGCTGTTGTTTTTTTTTAAACGTAAAATTGAAATGCCCAATGATAAAAGTCAATATTTAAAATTAAATGATTGTACAAAAATATGAAAATATGTTAACTTTATTTAGTGACTATCAATGTTACATTTTTTTTCATAGGAATTTTGTTCACATCAAGCGTTTTAATTTGCCAGCATTTCCACAAATCAATGACCATAAATTATTTATGCGCAAGCATCTGCGTAGCAGCATCATATCGTTAATTACATGGTGCATACAAAAGGCGATAACTGTTAACCAGGGTAGCCATACTTTTTCCAAAGTTAATTTATTTTTATCCCCCCTGAGTTTCTAAGCTTTGTAATCTTGAAAGTGATTTGAAAGTACATTAAGTGGCACGAAATATGACATTTTCTGAAAATAAATCTACCGTATAATATTTTATGAGAACTTAGCGCGGTACAAACTGATAATGCAAAATAAAAAGTAACACAAATATTGTACTCAATTGCGCAAAAAAGATGTTAATCAAAAATTTTAAGCAAATTTGTGTACAAAAAAAAAATATTACAAATTTTCCGAAAATATTTTTCTGTTCTAAACGTTATTTAATATATATCTTTTTAATGACGTACATTATTAATGACCATTCAAAGTAGTATGGAGTACATGGGTTTCCTTGGACAATAACCTCATGCATTTATTTCTTGCTTAAATTTTTCCTATTTTCCATCTTTGTAGCTAGGCATACAAAAAGTGACAAACTTCCATTATTAAAATAATCGATTAGAATCAGAAACATGTACATGTGGATTATACTCTAATCTGGCACATGCATTAGATTTATACCCGAATGTTAGAATAATTAGCACTAATACAAATAAATCATTTTTATTGTTCTATTTGCTGTACTTGTAGAATCCCTCCCCCGTTTTCCGTCCAAATTTCTTCTCCTTCACCAATTTCTCCAACGTGTCCACTTTCTTAAATAGCGGGTTATCGGGGAAACGCTTGGCCCATCCTAAACATGAAAATTGGGACACAATCATTCAATAAGCCCCAATAAAATCCACTCATGATAAAATCATACATTTTCTTTCCCTACAACGCACGAAAATTAGACACGAGCAAACTGACCTTCGTTGATGTTGTGGCCAGTGTCCAAACCGACGTAATCCAGCAGTTCGAGCGGTCCCATGGGATAACCGGCGCCCAGCTTCATGGCCATGTCGATGTCCTGCGCGGTGGCGTCGCCGCGCTCCAGCATCCTGACAGCTTCGTTCATGTACGGAATGAGAAGTCGGTTGACAATGAAGCCGGGTGTATCCTTAAAAAAAGCCACCACAAATTAATTTCTAAATACAAACATATTTTCCAATTGCATCAAAAAATGGGATAAACGGGTTTAAGTGAATTCAATTACTTTGCAAGTCACGCAATGTTTTCCCAAAGCCTTGCCGAATGCCATCATTCTCTGGTAGGTGTCGTCGCTCGTCTGCGGTGTGCGGATAACCTGTACATTCATAATAATATTGGCGGGTCAGTACTATTAGCGTGTTTGCGAAAATAGTAAACAAGTTCGCATGCAGTAACTTGAGAAGTCATAACTAAAATTAATTCGTTTTCTTTTAGTTTCTTGACGTTACAAATGCGTTAAGGCATTTTTCCCGCTATTTAATAAAATAAAATTCTGATAATCAAAATAGCAACAAACAAAAAAAACGTAATTACCTCGAGTAACTTCATCACGGGAACCGGATTGAAGAAATGCAATCCTCCGAACCGGTCCTTGCGGTTTGTAAGCTGAGCAATTTCACCGATCGGCAAAGACGACGTGTTGCTGGTGAAGATGGTGTGTCTTTTTCGAGCACGGTAAAGAAACCGAATAATTATTAGATATTGTAATCGAAACTGTTAAGATAATTATTTTGTCACAATAGCGGCTTGTTAAATTCAGACCAGTTAAGTTAAGTCAGAATTTCACTGGACAAGAGAACGCAATTGAGAAGGGGCGATCGTATTTCAAAACTTACGGCGGTGCACTCTTGTCCAAAGAGGCAAACAATTTTTGCTTGATCTCCAAATTCTCGACAATCGCTTCGATGACGATGTCCGCATCTTTGACGGCATTCTCCGAACTTGTGTTCGAGGAGAGCTGATCCAATGCGGAACTAATGAACTTGTCACCGGCCTATATGAATAAACATAACATGTATTCAAATATAAGGTCAACGTTCTAGGTTCCTCTTGTAATCAGAGATAGTTCATAAATATGCAACGCCGTTGAAAAGACAGAACACCTGCAAAATTCGACGAATTAATTAATTGATCAGCTGCTGAATAAAAATGCATCATACAAACAACTCTTGAGAACGAGTCTTCATAAATCCGATCCATTTAATTTCTAAATCTCAAATGTTTCATAAATAATCTAATAAAGTTAAATAATGAAAAATAATTGGAAAAAGTACTCGCAATGTGTGGCGAAAATGTTTGCCAAATAGTTCATTTGACTAAGGGGCACATTTTGGCAGAATTCCCCCATTTGGGGTGACGGCAGAGATGTATTAATTTATGTTTTTGCAGTAAATAAACAAATAAAAAATTATGGGCTATAAACCAAAGGAGAGATAAATTATTTACACTAAATTTAATTTTTAAATTACCCCCAGATATTGTCTTCAGCTGAAAGGTTAAAGGTTTTATACGCAATGCACTTTGAATAAGTCACGATTTAAAACATCTTACCGCTTTGTCCTCCGCGTACTTTTTCTTGGCGACCCTAAGAATGCTGGCTTTGATGTAGTCGATCGATTTTTTGAGTACGTCATCAGATACGTCCACCATCACAACTTTGTGACCTGACTGAGCGGCTACCTATATTGGACATAGGGATTTTGACGGTTGAAAAGTGTAGTAGTCTGGATCGTGTACATGCGGATTAAGTGTCGTGTCATCGTTCTCGTTTCAAGAATGATGATTATAAAATATTTAAATTTCGAAGTTTATTAATTAAAATTCAATTTAAGAAGTCAAAAATAACGTCCAAAAATTAATTTTCAGGGCAGTCTGCTGCAATTTTGCTTGAGCTGGCTTTGCATGACATGACCCATGAACTCTCGGGTGAACCAGTCAGCGAGTTCAGACAAGGTCACCCGGTTGAGTTCCTAGTATAAAACACTTTTGTATTTACAATAAAAAAGGCATCAAGGAACAAAAACTTGCAAACGATTTCACTGTTCAAAATAAATTTGATAAGAATGTATTATTCAACGATAGACCCTTCATGCGTCAACAAAACTTAACGATTTTAATGCAAGGTCAAAAGTTGTTTTGGGGTTTTCAAGAGCTCAATCTGGCTACGAGGGGTACGTTTACTTCTTCGGGTTTGCTTCAAAATACATATTTACATATTTGGAGAGGATGACAAAATGTTACAAGCACGTCATACTTTTTTCGGATTATGTGTCCATGTGCGAACAATTTACCTGAGCAATGCCGGCTCCCATCAGACCGCCCCCGATCACAGTCACATTCTTGATTGCCGCCTGCAATGCTGTGGCCGACGTTGCCAATCCACGAGAGGCAAGCACATTTGTCACGAAGGCCATTATGGCAAACTTTTTCTAGCAAATTTGAGAAATATGAAACAAAATTGCTATAAAACTAATGGCGGCACTCCACAGCAACGTTGACCGCAAACAGAAGGCAAAATGACCGGAACCGGAAACATCAAAGAAATTTCAAAGCAGTCCATGAAATGTACTGAATGAAAGTACTAAGCGTAGCCATTCAACTTGCGTCTCTTGGCGGTGATGGCTAGCTAATAGTGAATTTCGTCAATATTTTGTCTTAACACCACCATGCGGCGCTAGTAATATAACACGCTATACTCTTGTGCATATTCTGTTGCATTGCATCATCGCTTTCACTTTTTATTAAAGTGCTGTTTGGTGTGGCAAGCTGATGAGGAGGCATTTTATTAAATTGATTCGTCCTGCATTGACCTCGTTGTTTTCAAGAAGATTCAATTTAGATATGGCATTCAAGTATCCCACGCTTCGTAGAGACGAAACAGTCGTCGATAATTACCACGGTGTCGAGGTAATATATTTATTCAAATGTGTTGTTCGACCAGACCCCAGCTAGGGCTTTTTCCTCTCCCCTCCCCCCATCAATCAAACCCAAACTCTCCGTGTACAAACTTCAGGGGGGTGGGCCATGGGGTTTCATCATGAAATTAGCACATTCGTAACCATATTTCTGACAACTACTTACATATTTTACATTACATATTTATATTCCCGTACCGTTATTTTACAAGTAAGACTGGGTAATGCGTTACCTTGCAGGTGTTTGTGTCGAAATTGGAGATAGGCAAAAACAGATGGCATAGGAACACAAAAAGAAACTGCTTGCCGCGGTAATAAATATAAATTGAGTGGGTTTTCGAAGTACTCATGGAAACTGTGCCTTTTTAAATCCTATGGTTGCAAATCTAGATTCGTATTGATGTTCAATGATTGATTTCATTTACCTGGGAAAATAAATAACGTCTAAATTTGTTATACTGACACTTACGTGGCAAGAGTGATATGGCTTGAATCGATATAAAATTTGCTTGATACAAGTTTACCTTAGTTACCATTTGTATTTGCAACACATATTGTTCGATCAATCATTTACATGCATGCGACAAACAAAAATATCATATCATGTGGCCCCCGTGGCTCAGTGGATATGGTCACAGTCTACTAAGCGGGTGGTCCCGGGTTCGATTCCCGGCGCAGGCTTTC
>JAUJYS010002819.1:0-14067 GCA_033995665.1 Melogona broelemanni | reverse complement strand
AGCGCCTAGTGCACTACAGGATTACTGCACCCTCGAATCTCTATATAGATTATGTGAGGGGCAGGGAAGGGGAGGGATGCAGCTGGAATAAATCTAAGTTCAATTCGATTAAATGTGACAGGGATATTAGAATTACTAATAATATAGAGAGGACATGCAAATACAATAAAAAGTAAGCATTTGTCAAACCTAAAAATCCGGGATTCCAAAAGATGAAGACACGAGGATTTACAAGCCGGAGGAACAAAATGACTAAACATTTATTTGCGAACACACGCACGCTCACAAACTCTTTTATCCCGTGAAGCAATCTAATATGCTTACATTGCTAAACAGACTAGCGAAATTAGACGTGCCCGTCATTAAAGTTCCACATCAAAAAGGGTTTAATCATTATGAAAGTTCCATCTACGTCTGGCATAGTCATTTTCCCCGGAATTTCATTGTCCAGTATTTCTAAGCTGGTCCGTGCTTCTCACAAGCAGCAACGCATTTAATCCGGTATTCTGCGCCATCGAGGGATTCATGCAAATGCGGATTAGTTCGTCTACCGGCTCGGCCAATTTTTAGGTAGAACCAGCGTTCCCCCGACTCGAAATTAGCAATGTGTGCCAAAACCCAGCGGCAGCTCTCATTTGCTGTTTTTAGTTGACGTCGCATCATTGGCCACGCGAACGGGGATAAAACCGACTGCGACGCGCGTTTTCAATATGATTATATTAACCGGATAGCATAGCCAGGCAAGAACAACCGTGCACCTTAATCTTGATATTAGTAATCGCCATTCCACCTCCCGAATGTTTTAATGAACCTAAACCGCACGTTTAATTTGAAGCAGCATGGCACATCATTTTTGTATTACCGCTACATTTACATTTTTTGTGTTGCCGATACTTTTTAAAACCGAAAACTGGTTGTCGACTTCGAACCATTTTCAAGTCTGACGTTGACGATTAATGCAATTTAAATACCATCGCTTTCATTTTAAACGTATTCCTCGCAATTAAAATGTATCTTATCGAGTTGAAGTGGCTTACTCTACTCAATTACTAATTCAACCGTTAGGAGCGTGGTAGTCAGTCTACCGCATCCTAATTCGCAGCTAGGAGCGCTCGAAAAAAGCCCTTGGCTGGCTGGAAAGGCTTACTGAAAGATTGCCAGAGAATACAATCGATAGTTTTTAGATAATCGTTCTACCGTAATAGCAACCGAACAACTAAAATTCCCTAGAGGGCCACCCGCGATTCACCTTAGCGACGACATAAATCAACAAGCGTCGAAAGCCGAAGACCGGCAGAAAAAAAAAAAACGAGAACATCTTAATGGGAAACAACGACTAAGACGCTGACCAGTTCTCTCCATACGCCATCAGCGATACGCTCCATCCATCTCATAAACAGATAGGATATGGAAGTACAAATGTAATGGTATTTGGATGGTTGAATGGGAGAAACGCAACGCTGAATCTTGATTTACCGTTTTTCTCGCTTTTTTTTCCATCTCTCTCGCCGTTAAGACATAATAGCAAAAAGGTAAACAGTTGTAAAAGTAGGCTAACCGATTTGACGACCCGCGAGCCACTGACGCGTGCATTTGGGAATTGCGGCGGTCACACCGCCACCTGGCGAAGACCGCCCCTACCTCCCCCTCCACCCCCGTGCTTCCCCAATGTCAGCGGCCTCTATACACATGCGTGGCCAGCGCACACACCAAATGAGCCGTATAAGCTCCTCGGCTTAAACGTCCTTCACCGTTGCCGAGAGCGGCCTTCTTCTTCCGAGCCATTTTTTTATGGTATGGTTGGGTGGGGGTGGTGGTTTTGGTGATGGTGGTGGACGGAGGGAAGTACGGACTTTGTAGGGCGCGCGTACCTGGGCATGCGGAGGGGCTGTGACCTTTGCGAGGCGGACATTCACGCGAAGACGTGACAGAACTGCCGGACGAAAGAGAAGATTTGTCACCCGAAAGCTCTCCGATAATTCGCGAGCTCTCTCTCTGCGAAGATTCTCTTTCTCATGTCTCTCTCTTTTATCATCGTCTCTCATTCTACCAGTGTTGGGTACGTTCCTTATGGAAAGAAACACGTTCTCGTTCCTCGTTCCTCCGTAAAGAAAAAACCTAGGACGTTCCTCGTTCCTCCAGAAACTTAAATGACCGAGAACCTCGTCGCTACGATTTAAAAATAAACAATGAAAATATGAGTTCGGTGCGGCAGTCATTTAATGTTTGAACGCAATTTTCGAACTAAATGGATGACAAACAACTGTTCACCATGTTCCCCGACTAACTCCTCGTAAATTTCAAAATGTTTAAGCCTTTTTAGTCATTTGTATCTAATGGAACGTCCCACATCCTTGGACGTTCCTAAAAAAAGGAACAAATATGTTATAACAACGTTCCTTTCTAGAAATAGAGACGAGGACGTTCCAATGTTCTTCAGAAAAGGAACGAATTCCTCGCAACGAGACGTTCCTTTGCCGTTCCTACCCAACACTGCATTCTATCATCTGATGTTCTACTTTCGCCCATAGGAACGCCCCTTTTTTCTTGTCTTTTCTCGTCTCCGGGGCAGTAGATAAAATGTGAGGGGGACAGGACGTTTAGTGTCCGTTGACACTGGCGGTTCTAGGTGGTCGAAATTGGCGAGTGATGGGGGAATTGCTCCAGTTATCAGCTGGCGCGTATTTTATGACAAAATAAACAAAAATGGGATTTTATACCAGATTTTGGGAAAATCGCTCCGAAAAGTAAGCTATAAAAGTTGCTTTAATAGGTTTCAGGTTTAGCGCGTGAGCGAGCCAAAAACGAGACGATTTCGCGGCCAACCCTAATGTGGGACATCGACAGCGTCCTCAGGCGGCATCTGGTCGTTTGCAAATCATGTTTTGCGTTAATAAAGACATTTTACGTGATAAAGCGGTGATTTTTTTATAGACCGACACTTTGTCTATTTATTTTGCTACTTTGTTCCCTGATCTCTTAAGTTAATGCGAAGAAAGCCGAATGCAAAATTACTTTGGCCACCCTATGCAATCGGGTTTAGCCGAATATCAATTTAAAATAAAACCCTAATTCGGAAAGCGAATAGACGCACGATTTCATAAGTGAGTGGCTAAACCAAGAAGCAATTCAGTTGGGGAACTGCGATCCTATAACATAAAACTAAGCTTTCGACCCGACTTTGTTCAGGATCAAATATCGTTATCTAGTCACTGAAATTATTTTACCAAATCTCACACCACCTAACGAAAATTTCTACTGCTCTAAAATAGTCACAAACCTACCAGTGAAAAGTACCAAAAAAATCCCTTCTTCGTGCTTAAAGTAACTTACCTCCTGCATTGTAGCCGCGGAAGTCTGCCCTCCCCTGGACTCCGGGATTAGCAGTCGCTCCCGCGAACCTGGCGCTGACCGCGCCAAACACCGCTAGGAGCGTTAGTGCTGTGGTCACCACCAGCGTGTCCGGCTTGTGCCACATCATGCGATACCTGGTGGGCAAAGGAAAAAAATAATAAAACATTAGAAACACGTTATCATTCAGTCTAAATGTCATTTGGTCCAGAACTTATATTATAAGTTGCGATACTCGCTCGATATTATAACATTTAAAAGTACATAAATTACCCTATTTTAGAATTCGCACAGCATTGACCTACTATTTCTTGACGCAAGTCAGGAAGCACGATTTTGGTAATATTTTTTAAAAATTCACTCGGGACATTCAGTGGAATGTGGTGATGAAAATAAAAGGCGAAAAAACGAGAGAAAATAGATAGAAATACGTTCGATAAATGTGGACCGCAAAGTCCGTGGGCGCCGCTCAAAAGTAAAAATTGAGTTGCGTTCCATTTTCGGGGTGACAGTTTTAGGTGAGCATTTCTCTGTTACGCAATCATTATTTTCCCCCGCTGGCCCCTTCCCTATCCAACATTAGGCGACTTCCGCCTTTACCGTACCACCCCCTCTACCCCTGCGGGCTCGTAGGTAATGCAAACCTCCCCGCTGCCGTAAAAAAATCTCAACAATATTTTCACGTTTGTCTGCATTATCATCACGTTTGTTCAGAAATTTAATCAAATGGAAATAATAATCTAATTCTGCAATTCATGCATCCAGCAATCATCCTAAGAAGGGCTGATAGTGAAGGTCAAACGACCAGTCAACGACGAAAATATCATAATTTTGCCGTTACAAATATATTTACCGCCACTATACATGTATTTGCAATTCTACAGGGGTGGGGGCGAAGTGAAAATTTGGCCTAAAAACTGAGGTTTTAACCTATGCCCGACAACGTACAGGAACCTATTGCTTTACATCTGTTCCAAAGGAAGACGTGTATACGAAATTGTCTCAGTCAAAAAATTCCGGAGGTGTCTTTCGGGAATTGAACCCGCGATCACATGCGATCACATCACCGCGATCACATTCATAATGAAGCCACAAGGAGAAATATTGTATTAATCAATCACAAAATTCACCAATTTTGCAGTCTGAAATATGGAAGAATACTAATTAGAATTTACTGTACCTGCCGGCGAATTTGTGCCTGGCATGGGTGCGTTTAGATATTTGAAATTAACGTGCGGTTGGTGCCTCCTGAACGCACCTTTTCCTCATTGCGACCCGGAATCGTCAAAAGGTCACCTTTTTACCATATTTCACGCGTCAAAAATAGGGGAACGCGCCGAGTTTGTTTTGTGCACCGAATCCTCTGTTGTGCCGGCTCGATTCGACAATTCTCACATTTTTTTATTCTTCTCATCGGCGGAGCGTAACGCGTAGCGCGATATTTTGCACGCGTTTGGCTGTATAATGCATTAGGCGGCGTGCGCGTGAGCTAGTTTTCAAAATACCGTCGTACACGACAGACGGGTCCGAATTCAGACACCCTTAATTTCCTTATATCCGGATGCTATAGCTTAAAATTTGCAACATTTGCACATTGACAGTTCGAAAATAATGCATTTCATTCGTGCATCTCGAAAAATAAATACATAGTCGCTATTGAACTCTAGCAGAGGTATCATATATTTCCCTTCTATTTAATCTGCCCGTTCTACGACCAGTCTATATCAGTCGGTATGGCTACAAAAAGCAGTGCTGGTGGTCCCGAGTTCGATTCCTGGCCCAGGCTCTCGTTTATTCGATCCAGGGATACTGGTGAAAATGTACCCCTCACATTGCCATTGCAGCACGAGGGATACCGAATTTACTGTTGGGATATTCACTACATGGGGCGATTTATCTATCATGTTGTCGTAATTCATCTATGTAACTAAAATAATTGTTAAATTCTATTTTTAAGCATGAGCTCGCTGAACATTAGCGAAGCCGACAATGAGTTATTGGTCAAACTTTCCGGTCATTGATAAATAAAAAGGTGTAAAAGCGTGATAAAAAGGTGAATAATAGCAACGTCATCACCAAAACAACCCAAATCGAAGCTTTCGTTTCACCCTGGGTGGTTGAAAAGAGAGATTCTATCGGCCGCCTCAAAATATCACTTGATCGAAAGCTTTACTTTCGTTCATTCGGAAAACAACAAATGGTTTTCCCACCGCCTCTCTCCTTCTCCATTCCACGATCCTCTCTCTCTCAAAGCAATTTTTTTTAACAAGAAAACCTTCTTCATCTATCCCTCTCTCTCCGCCTTCTCATCTTTTCCCTACAATCATCTTCGAAACATCCACCGCGCATGCGCTCTCGCTTAACCCAGAGACATAAAGAATAAAGTAGCGGCGGGGAGCGACGGCGTAACAGCCATGCCGCATTCCGTCGCGACCTCCTCGGCAGCACATCCAAACCTCTCCCCGCTGACCTACATTCGGGCCCCGCCATAGTCGCCGCCGCCCTAGATGTTACGTGGCGAAAAAAAAAAAACATCTAGCCAAAAAAAAAAAAAGAAAAATACGCCAACTGCTTTTACCTCTTATTTTCATAGCTGGTCGAACAGGGTGGTCCGTTTGCGGTGGAACCGGGGTTTGTTCTATTTCAATGGTGGCAGCGCCACACGAATAAGACCACCTCATGTTTCCGAACAAACGAACGCGCACCGCTCTGCCGGTCTATAACCACCTGTCTGCGCGATTCGGCCACCGCGTGTAACGTATTCGACATGCTAGGGAGAAATTCGTTTCGACCACAAGAAACATAAACTCCGACGTTAAATGGTAAAGGCGGGACGAACAAAACAACTACTACAAAACATTGTCGATATTGCCTATTTTTTTAGCGATAAATCATAGGAAAAATGTTGTAACTGACACGGGTGGTTTTTCTTGGGCGAAATTATTCGGTTTTCTTTCTATGCGGTCTCTTCCGCATTCCCGAGTCTTGAACAATCAATTACAAATAGATAGATGAATCGACGGAGAATATGAAGCCATCCGAATTACAGCATTTAAGAAAGAACTAAGAAGTGATGCCCTACTAACTCTACTTCCGGGCAAGTCAAAGAAATACGAAAGCAATCGCTTCGCTACACACTCGTTATGCAATGCGGCGGTTTGACAAAGTTCAGGCGGGATGATCATTCTTCGATGATGTCCTGACTTTGCAGATTCACTAACTTTGATCTCAGAGCGTGAACACATTTTCTAAAATCAATGTGGAACACATTTATAAACCTAAATGTCCCATTAAACGAATGGAGACCATGCTCCTGAACAGCCCCGCAAAGAAGGAAGAAAATAAGTCTGGCGAACTCGATCATCCAGATAGTAATATTGCGTTATTTTCGGCGCTGCTCCGGAACATGTTCCTCATTCGCTCAAACTCGAAGAAGTCCTATCTCGTCGACGTCAGATACTTCGTACACCATGATCAGTTTGATTACGTTTGCACAGAAAGCATCTTGTGAGTCAACCGCAAGCTGAACTGGGCATGGCCACACTTACAAGTTATTTCTATGGGATAACCATAAAAGCTTTTGCGCAAGGACTACCGTACCATTGAAACACAAGCAAGAGAACAGATGGATGGTTCGGTATAAAACTGCCAACGGGTGGTCACCTAATCTTCGTCCAATCTTAAAACTCATCGCCAGATTATTTTTCTCGCATCACCATCAATAACAATAGAAACAGAAGATGATAAACAAAGAAGTTACTTCTTTTTACAGGGTGGCATCAATAGTGCCTAATGACCGCCAGGGAGGTGGTGAAAGGGGATCCCGAAGAAATCGATTCGAATTCGTTCCGATTTCGCTGAATAGAACGGAACATCTGCGAGAGAAATGCCGCGTGAATCTGATAAAGGTTTTGCCCTACTGGCTTTGTGTTGCGCGATAAATGAGCCATTGCGCTCGGTCGGAAGCTGCCCGTAACTCGAACTTGGGTGATGAGCTGGTTTAATGAGAAGCGAAGAGATGCGATACCCATCTTAACCAACCCGATATTCTCGTGCTTCGGTAGTTCTTGAATAGTCGTAACAGATAAATACCGGCGTGCCTGCGCACTTAAACGATCGAATGCACCCCCGCGGCCAATTTGGGGTGGGGGGGGGGGTGATATTTCTTTTCCGGCCACGATTGTTTAATAGCAAGACTGGTAATTGTCTAAAATAGTGGCCTAATGGGATAATAAAGACTGCCGTAAAAAAATGTTATCTACTGGTTTGTGTGTAGGTTTAGTGCTTCGAAAGAAGCTCTCGAGTTTTGGCTGGCTGGTGATGAATGGCTCGTGATGAGATTAAATTGGATAATTGTTTCGTCACCGTAGATGCTGCCAGGCGAGCGTGCGGTTCGTCGATGATTTGTAGGGCCATGCCGAAAATGTTATCCGAATGTTTTCGAAATGGCCTAAAACGTTTAAGATGTTATGAAACGTGATAATTACGCTAATAAGAACCTCAGTTGCGTAATTATCACGTTTTATTTTCGAAATTCTAGAAAACAAGTGTTTTTTTTGGTCGTTAATTGATCCATTCGAAAATGAATTTATCATTTTGTTTTCGAAATTCTAGAAAACAATTATGTTTTTTTTTGGATGTCCCTAATATGACATTGATGTCAGTGTTAATTAATAATAAATCAAATTTATGATATTCTCTTTCACATTCCGCAATGTAAGATTAGGCGGTCAAAAATCTGTTGATCATTTCTTTTGCGATAATCATTAATTTGCAAGCGTTTCACGCCAAATTAACTATTAAACGATTTTTGTCATACCTGTATTACTTACGTTCGTTTATTTTTGGAAAAATTGAAACGTAAGACTGTTTCGAAACTTTTAATTAATAGGTTGACCTACTTCGTTGATTATAATAGTTATTTGTTTATATTGTTTTAAATGTGTTCTATATTTTTTAAAAACAAAATTTCAACGCAAAATTAAAAAATAATAATTTGGCCCATTAAGAAAGAAAGGAAACAGACCAATTTGTACGTACCGATGGCTCAGTGGGTATGGCAACATCATACGAAGAGGACGGTCCCGGGTTCGATTCCCGGTGCAGGCTTTAGTTTATTCGTTAGCCTGGGGTAATGGCGTCACCCATGAGCTTCCATTAGGGAATCCAGAGCTTAGGGGTTGATCCTGCAGCCTGGCTATTCCAGCTGCCATTCCCCTTCCCTGCCTTTCACATACCTCTACACGAGGTTGCAGTAATCTTGTAGTGCACTATGCACTACAGTAATTTAAAAAAAATTAAAAAATTGCGATGACGTGTTCTTCTACATTATTATTTCGAATATACGTTTTATGTAATTAAATTGGTAAAATTGCACCTGATCGAACGTGAGATTGAGAGAGTTAAAACAAAAGACATAAAAAAGCGGACTGCGCATCGCGAGGCTTCAAAATTAAAAGTAGGTCGCCATCGTAGTTGTCAAGCGATAATAGGAGACCCGGGTATCTAGTATGCCAATCTCGTTTTTTTATTATTATTAAATCGAATGGGATAATTATTTTTTCTCCTCTCACTTCTCCCTTTCCCCTGCTATAACGTGTCGAAATAAATGTTCGCCTGCCGCTTTATTTAACGATCATATCATCGTGTTGTCAGACAGCAGCAGCAGCCACCCTTAACGAGCCTCTGTATGACCGAATTCCGATAGCGGCGGTAACTCGATATTACGTAAAAAGTGAAATGAATCGGCCTACTGCAGATACAACCGTCACGTTCTGCGGTGCAGCCAGCGAATAATTTTTCTCTCTCCTCCCCCCCCCCCAATCTCTCGCACACACACCACCTTTGCAATGACCTATTCAGACCCAAAGGCCCGCCAAAGTTAACATCGAAATTGAGCTGAACGTGCTTATCCATTCTAACGAGACAAGTTGAGAAGTTTAGATCCACGCGGAAACCGCTGCGAACTAAAGGGGCGGGAAATACAAGCACATCTGCGTTTTGAAGGTACAGTATATGGCAACGTTAAGTACAGTGTGTTGAAATCGTCGGGAATTTGTATACTGATCTCACTTTATCCAATTTAATTGAATAACAATTCATTTTGTGTCTAAGGGGCAGTGTCACATACTAATAATATCGGGATGGGATTCATTAGACTCCATTAGAATTAGAATTCAAAGCAACACGAGAGGTACAGAATATCCTGTAGTAGTATTCGCTTCCGTGAGAATAATTTTATCAATCATTAAATAAATAATTAAATAAAAAATAAATAAAATAAGAACTTTAATTGAGAAAAACATCTGTCTATGCGTGTATTTTTTACACCACAATCGTTTAAAATAAGTACGTAGAAAAAATCAACATTTGATGGTTCTACTTGCGGGCAATTGGAGGATGAAAACGCTTGAATGACTCACTGATGAAATTTTTTGAATGACTCATAAATGAATGAAAATCACATTGTTTTCGTAAAAAAACACTTTGCATAATTTGGTTCAGCTCTAATTAAAAAAAATCAATGTACGTTTCAACCAAAAAAAAAACACAATTCGTTTCGCAAGATAAAATCTTGAGATTAAATTTAAAAGAAGGAGACAGTATCATTATAATGCCGATGACTATTTTCTCGTTTCTTGGGCTTAACCTTATCTCAGATAAAGTCCGTCTTCTTAAACAACGGCAACTCCCAACTCAATTGGGTGAGGGGGGAAAAGTAGCGCGGCTCGAATACACCCGATTTAATCTGATTCTTACAAATTGAGAACGCGCTTACACTATTACTTTCGTGCAAAACTAAGGAGAGATTTTCATTTTAACTCAAAAGATTTATCTCTTTCGGCGAAGAGATAGGTGTTGGATCATACTTTAGGGGCTACCTACGCTATGCCTTAATTTTAAAATGTAACGAAAGGGCGAACAAGAGTGTAAAAGTAGCCCAACGCAGATTCTTATCTGTTGAAATAATCGTAATCACATCTCACCGAGTCAGCTGCCATCCACAGATCATAATTAGTTTAATGCACTTATCACATTTTCCCTACAAAAAAACAACAAAAAACACGCAACTATATTACGTTCCGTATACAGTATAAGCGTTTGCAAAAAAACTACGGTAGAAATATTTCACACCAACCGAACAGGTAAACTGAAAAGCCAAGCCTATATGTCCAAGTTCGAGTGAGAAAGTCATAACAAAATCGCGCCACCCACGGTCCTCATTAAAAGAAAAATAAAATCGCGAAAATAGTTGTTAAAAGGGGTAACTCCACCCATGGTGATTGCCGATGACGGGGCACATGGCGTTCCCCGAAAACGTCTGTTCATTATAGCAATACGCGTGTAAGGTGTAACAAAAGGCTGATGGACAATGATGGTTTCTGTTTTTGTCAGAAAAGGGAGGATGGTTTGTGTTCAGGTGTCTCGTTGCCCATTTGCGCCCAGCTATTATCTTAATTTGGCATTAAACGGCGTGTAGTGAGAGTGATTGAAAACTGAATAGTGCGGTCCTGAGACCACAAAAATTAAACGAGGCAACTGAAAGATTATTAGGCCAAAAACGAAACTTTTCATTACCAGATCAGTTGCATAGTAAAAAAAAGTTGGCGTAAACAATGGCAATGAAAATAGGACAATGAGTTTTTCGGAGGGATAAAAACAAAACTCAATTCACGCAGAAATTCATTAAACAATGAGCAGCATTGTATTAACATCTTTTCCGCAAAGCAGCTGAGTACCTAGTGATTGCTAACTTATGCCACAAAAGCGGGGTTATTAATTTCTACATAGAACTGCCGCCTCCAATGACCCAATTTCCTACTGATGTATTGGCACCTACTGATGTACTGTGTACTCGTTCAGAGATAAACGACAAAAGAAGTATAATAATACTATGTTATTCCATAACATACCGAATAAAAAAACGTAGAAACGTAACTTACACCAACAGTAATCTCTCGCACACCCGTGATCTCAGGAGAAAATCATATCGAAACGAAGCAGGTTTCTGTGTTGACGCAGGGATATGTTGATTCCTCCCCCCCACCTTTGATTACTTAAATGCGCGCGCTCGCAGTCTTAATTTAATCGTAGCAAATTAAGGCACACGAACGACAAAGCGCACGTTCGATTTTAACTTGGTGTTGACGTTGTCATATCCTCATGAGATCATATCATCGTACCTAGCCTGTCGACAAAGAAATTCCATGGACACTGACACACAGACACCGCTAGTGACAAAGAAAAAAGAAAACTCTATCGAAATGGGTGAGTCAACCGTTTTTACCACGAAATAAAAATAAGAGCGGACTCACTCCTCCCAGGCTACCATCATGCCCCTCCACAATTGCTTAAGCGATTAGAGGGGCAGAGAATCTCCTGTTGTGATCTTCACTTCAGTGATGGCGATCATTGATTATCAATAAAAAATTGAAATTTCATCACTGGGCGCGTTAACGACGAAGGGGGTCTCAGGACGATAGAGGTTGAGCGCTGCCCTTCGTCGAAAAAGGTTTTGGTCGCCGCGCCCATGTCAGCGCGGGTGGATCAGTTTGTATAAAGAGCTCCATCACGCATTGGCCTACTTCACGTTCGCGCCCTATACAGTATCTCATCGCCGTAACGTATATTGAAACAATATTAGCTCGGCCGCTCTTAAACATTGTATATTGCTTTTTGCGCTAGACAATTGTGATCTTGATGGCGGTGCGCGGCCAAAGCGTGATGGCGTCCCAGAACTGGATTTCGTTCTGCGCTGGTGTAAACGGCGAGTCCCTCCCTCCGAGCGGAAAGGTGCAACTCCACCTTTGTGTTTGCTGACGGGCCGCAGTGACTCGCGGAAAGTGTATAACCCTTTATGTCTCGTAGCCAAGCATTTTTATCATTTCCCGGTCGATTAAAAAATAATTGAAAATAAATTGGCTCCAGGGATTTTTTTCTAAATTACTTCTTTTGAATCGTTAATTAGGGTCAGAAATTAATGATAATATCCTAGCTTTGTTTCGGAACATGTTGCCCATTCCTTTAAACTAAAATATACAGCTATTATTATTATTTTTTTTTTTACACATTTGTGTTTCATTTTATAAATATTCCAGCCAATGCTGTACTGTGGTGTTGCTAAGACAATGTTTGAGAAACACATTTTCGCCAGTACATCTGGGATCAAAT
The DNA here is from genome assembly GCA_033995665.1 of Melogona broelemanni. Taxonomy (NCBI): domain Eukaryota; kingdom Metazoa; phylum Arthropoda; class Diplopoda; order Chordeumatida; family Chordeumatidae; genus Melogona; species Melogona broelemanni. Next base: position 1,545 of record JAUJYS010002819.1, on the reverse strand, counting down.
AAACGAGAGCCCGTGGCCGAAATCGATCACGAGACCGTCGCGCCGAAGTTTTTTGCAATAAACCGAATGGGCTACGACGAAATTTCCCAGATAGGTTTGACATCGTAACAGCCATCGCAATATTGTAGCAGCCATCGCAACAAAAAAGAAACGACAACAGGAAAATATTGCCAGAATTTCCAAATTTGGGCATAAACAAAAATAACGTGATCGTGTCGAAAATTCATAACGAATCAAGACAAATGCGCTACTTCAACTCAGTAACGAGCGTACCGATAAACTAATCATCTCGCATGCTTATTTTTATGCCGCTAAAACAAGATTTGTAAGTAGCGAAAACGTTGAATAACGAAGTAACAAGTCATTCATACGCGTGTACGCTTAATTAATAAGTCATGAAACATACTTCTTCTGTACGAAAACTAATGACTCAACGCACGTTTCCATTTTTTTATGAACTTAATCATTCCGCCGGTATTTTACAAATCTTGTTTTTAAATCCAGTTTTACAACTTCAGTTACCAAGTATCACGCCACGACGATCAATCGAAAAATAAACGAGAAGGAGGAAGAAAAAAAAGGTTTTCTTTCATCGTCTTAGGTGAAGAGAAATTGTTTTTTTTTCGGCCGCGCAATCGAGCCAAATCTGATCTAACCGTTACAGACCCATCAAAACAGAGAATCACGAACTTCCATCAAAGCTAAATAATACGTTCCAATAACTTTAGGCGTGTTAATTTAATAGCTTCGCGGCAATTGTTACACGTTTGCGATATAAAAAAAGAAAATCTGCCACCAACCATAATGGTTCCACTTTCCCTTTCTACAAACGCAACGAAACTTTTGGGGCATTATATTTTATAACAGACAATCTTGGATATGCCCGCGATGTTCGAAATCAGCCGCAGGTTCTGCGCCTAACTGCCTGTAATAAGTTTTAACGGTGATGTGTCGCTACATTTTGACGATCGGCTTATCAATCTTAATTTGTCACGAGTTTCTGCTCGAGTAGACCACATAACGTTTGGCCAATCGGGTCGATTCAATAACGAGCGCGTTGATCGTGATCAATTTATCTGGTTTATATTTGCCAATTTTAAACGCCAAATGCGCATTGAGCCATATTTACAATATGAAAAAAAGAACACTGAATATAAATACTTTAGCGGCAATCCGAATTGCTTTTTGATCGACAACAAGTTCCAATTTTCGCGCGCGACCGAAATGAAACTAACGAAAGCCGCATTCTTGCACGCATAGAATTTCCATCCACATTAACACAAATAAAAATCGAGCAATCGATCGATAAATCGATATTCAATATTCATTACATCGACAAAACACTTAAAATGGAAATTTGAAATCACAATTGACCGAGTTAAGAGACAACATTACGAGACAATGATTTAAATGTTTTTGTACGAACCGACGTCTCAGTGGGTATGGGGACATGCTACGAAGCCGATAATCCCGGGTTCGATTCCCGGCGCAGGCTTTGGTTTATTCGTTAGCCTGGGGTACTGGCGTCACCCCTGAGCTTCCATT
>JAUJYS010002818.1:0-14069 GCA_033995665.1 Melogona broelemanni | reverse complement strand
GTGTTTCGGCAGTGGAACAATCTAACAGAGTCTCAAATACAGAGCCTGTTAAAATAGGACAACTCCATCTTTGTCCACAACTGGTCTTTGACCCCCGCCATTGGCCCCCCTAAAAAGGGGCTGCTTGCGGGTATATATTGCAATTGAGTGGTCATTCTTCCGGACAACAGTCTGTGCCCGAGCAACTAGGAGCCGATACAGGCAATTAACGAGCGGTCGCGCCGAACGGATCATCCGTATAATGGTGGTCCCAACAATTAATCGCTCGATGACGCCAGAGATTATTATTGTAGAAAGGCTCTCGGTGATGAAAGTGTCTCGAGCTATTATTTTTTAACCCACCCTCCAACGCGCGCTCTATGCAGCTCGTTCGCGTAACATTTAATTTTCGCGCAGCGCTAATTGAACGCACCCTCTCCATTATCTGCCGACCAAACAATGAGCCGTGTTTCTGTGGATAATTAATTTCACATTCCTGTCGCTCACCTGTGAGTGAGCATGCCCCCGCTGTACATGTGCATTATTTGTACTCCGTATTAGAATGTACGGGTATATTTAAATCAGAGGTGGACAGTTGATGGTGAACGGGATTTTCCAAGACGTCGTTCATTTATTCGGAAATTTCGCGTCAAATGTCCTTGAAGCGCCACATTTATTATTTTATTTTTGAGGCACACTTTTCGTCTGCAAATTTAAATTGAAGCTGCACTGCATTGAAAAATTCCTATTCCTATAGCATTAATCAATGTGTGAGACACTATACTAGCAAAAACATGTGACTCGATAAAATCACAAATACATCGTGGCCGTTAAACGATAATTTCTTTAATCAAAGTCAGTCGTCGTAGTATAATGTTCATACAGTAGTTTGGTAAATGAGTAGCTGACAATAATAACGACAATCAAAAATGTACACATGTAAAACTATACGATTTGGTATTTTTCGTTTGAAACAATATTTTTTTTTTTAACAAAAAAAATACTAGTAATACATTTTTTTTAAAACAGTCTTGCTATTTTAAATAATAAACGTTTTGCATTTAACAGTAGACACTTCTCTTTTTCAATGCATGTACAATCAGTAAATTCACATTAGTTATTTTCTTTTTCCTTCAACAACCAAACTACATATCACAACAATCGGCCTTCAAATTGCAAACCGATTGACCAATGGCAATTGGAACGGAACCGACAAAGTTGATTCGAATAGAAAATAATCTTCAATTTATCTATTCGCAAACATATGCAGTTGTGAAATAATAATTTACAATATGTAGGCAATGTTGAAATGAATCTACAATTTCAATCGGTATTAGACCACCAGCGTATTCTTTCGCGTAGGCCTAGCAAAGGGGGGGGTGGGGTGGTGATCGAATCGCCGACCCTACCCAAAGCAAAACGTTGCACTCGGCAATCCGCCGTGCAACTTCTTTTCTAAATCTGATCGGCTGCAGTTATTCCTAACCGCCCGATATATCACAAAACAACGAGTACGCCAATCCTGGCTGTTCCCGTAACGTGAGAATATCGCACCGTGACAACAAGCCCGACGTCAACGTTGGGGCTGTCCTAGTGTCACAACCCAAGAGTGGTTTTGGACCTGAAATCTACTTCCACACTCTATTCTGTGCAAAATTACTCACCGCTGGCATATATTCCATCCGGCCAGCCGTTACCACCAGAGATCCAAATTCGAACCAAGATTCTCGGTGCCAAACTATCCAAAAATATGCACACCGACCGACAGAGCTGTCCAGCTAGCTGCCATCTTGAATCCGATCTCCCTCTTCGGCTCCCCCCGCACCTCCCAGCCGCGCTCGCTTCATTCGTCGGGTGCCGTCGGTGCGCGCGCAACCGACTCCGAAGGTTATCCGCGACGTCTCGGGAATCTTCGTTTTCCCGCATGGAAATCCGACGTGCGAGGCTGGAGCGGGGGAGGGTTAGCGCTGCCGCTAGTGGGCGCTAGCATCGCCATGGCGGCTAGCTAGCGTCCCACACAATGTGTTAATATTTTAGACGTAATAAAATATCGCCCGTGTCAATGCTCATGCAGTAAGCGTGGGCGCTGTAGCGACGTCCGCGACGCCTGAGGGGTTTATATTACATAAAAAACATTTGAAATTGTCTGTAGTTGTATTCCCTACTGAATTTTACAAACTTATAACCATCCTCAAAGCCAAACGCGGAGCGAGGTTAAAGTTGATCGAAGCCAATATTTGATGGCGCCGTCGAACCTGTTCTATCCATGCGACTCTACATATGTAGCCTTTATACTGTACGTATGTAAGCAGCGGCTCATTAAAATTTTGTAGAGCACATGAGCCCGCGCGGCCGGATCATTAAATTGATTCTCGGCGCCTGTTGCACAAGAAAAGGTTTTTGTGCCTGTCGTGCGTGCCAGACGTGCGAAGGAGGGCTGATTAGCGCATTCTAATTAATTTCGGAAGCGTGATGCCCCGATTAAGAAGAATAGCGCGTGATAAGGAGCTATCTGCGTGTGTATAATCAATTAAAATTCTCGTGACGATGGCCTACCTCTGATGTTACTCAACGTCAAGCAAACAATAAACGTTCCACCAGAGACTTTCTTCCTCAGAATGTGTGTTGGAAGATTTCATTCGCGGGGGATCGCAATTTTCGACATTCTGACGTAATACGTGACATTTTCATAAAACTTTTGTCACCCTGCGTGTTGTCACCACGTGATCGGGCGCTTTTCTTGACGGAAACAGGTGAATTTTTGTAAAGTGTCATTTGACATGATCCGTCGAGTAGTCTTCTTTGTGACTTCATGGTCAAGCTCACAACTTGGTCGATTCGATGACGCGTCTCGGAGCTTCTGGCGTATCATACTGATGTCAGTCTTGATGCAGTCAAGCGATCTTGTACGTGGTCGTCTCCTTTCTGTCGCTCCGCTGATCTTTCCGAGTATGAGCACCTTTTCTTGTGAGTTATCCGCAAGTATTCGGGCGTACTGGTTTATATTGAGCATGATCCTTTCCTCCTCGCATTATTCCACGGCTTCTTTTGATGTCGAAGTTGAGCCGACTGTGGTGCGGGCGGTCCCGGGTTCGATTCCCAGCTCGGGCTCTCGATTTACAGAGTACTCAGTATTCGATCCCGGGGTACTAGTGAAAACGTACCCCTAACAAATTTGCCAATCTTACTATATGATTGCGGCTTTACGCCATTTTGTGTCGCCAAGTTGTGTGTTGCCACCATCGCGACGCGGGCAATTCAAAATGGACGACAATCGCTGTCACTCTGCGAAGCGAGTGATGCGCGATAATCACAAAATCTATCGAACTATTCAACAGCCGATAGAATAGTGATTGTCCCAGGAACTATCCGACTTTCGAAAATCGACACGAAAAAGGGAATCAAAAGCTTATAATTAGTTTTCAGACTGTTGAACATTAGTTTTCAGGCTGTTGGACAGGCTTAAGCGCTAGTAAATTATAATTGCAACACGAGGGGTACATAATCTCCTGTAGTGATGTTCGATCACTGGATCACTCGGGAAGATGTAAGGGGAATTTCGCCATAAATAAATAAATAAATAAGTTGCCTTTTGAATAAATTAGTTAATTTCGAATCTACGAGGATGTGAAGACGTTACGGGCGGTCGAATAACGCTGCTTCTCTCAGAATCTCTCGGTTCAACGACACACTGTCCAGTCCACATACGAGGAGATTGTAATTATTCCTAGCGTGGCATCGAGTATTGCCTATAATAGAAACAGTCCTTTGTTGATTAAAAACCTGCGTGTGACCGGTTCGATATAAAACGCGCCATGGGGAAACGGCCAAACGTGTGCTATGTCTCCTCCCCCTCCCCCACCCCCCTTTTCTAACCCCATCGTCCGCCTCCCACATATCCTTCCATTTGGCATTTCTTTTGTTTTCGAGTATACCTGGGAATGATGGGAGGTGCGGTCGTGGGTCGTGAGGCAATAGGCCCATTTACCATGCAAAAAATAAAACCGCTCGAGACGCACTGTATTGTATTAGGAGGCCAGGTGCTTACTTCGCGCCATCTGCATGCGTGCCCGTAAAGGCCAATATGTGCTCGTATATAGTGTATACATGGAAATGCGTTGTATCTTCCTGAGACCATCTCGACTTACAAATAGGTGAAACTTATAAAATAGCGAATACACTCGTAGAATGACGAAACGATCGTCTGACATATTTTTCATTAAAAATGGTTAGATTGCAAAACCCGTAAAAAAGTGTATTTTCATTGATAAAAAATATATACCATCCACGAGTATATTGTTCTCCACGAGTTCGGTTTATAGTCGTAGAGCGGACCGCCTGTCGTGCGGCGATCTCCGGTTCGATACCCGGCTCGGGCTCTTTATTCTCCGATCGTTGATTTAATGATGAAAATGGGTTCCTCTATACGCCAGTGTTTAAAGGGCTACATAATTTATTGTAGTGCTATTCACTGCAGTGATTGACAATCACTGATTGTAAACTAATATATAAAAAATTATATCAAATGCTCTCCAATTGGGTTATTCTATGCTTTATGTCAATGACTCTGAAACGTCATCTTGATGATAGAATTTCTAATGATGATTTCCTATTCCGTGGCATTTGCGTCTCGATTCATTTCTGCGTAATTTGATTTGGCGGAAGATTTGACTTGGTTATTAAATTTGAATAGAGTTAACTGATAACGTATTGGAAATATTGGGCGAATCTTCATGGGTTACGTAATTTTTTTTTCAAATACAACGTCTCAGTCCACAATGGATGAGGGGGAGGGTCACATTATGATAAATGCGGTCCTATTCCTTATATTGTACTCATCCAAAATCAATTGGAGGAAACGTTACAAAGGACTGACTGGTGGGGGATGGTGTGGGTGGTAGCTCTCGCCAATGCCATTTACATGGAGGTGTGTGCAGCGCACCGCGCATCCTCGGAGGTCATTATTTTAGAAACTCAATTCGGCGACAATGACCCGTGACCTCCGCCTATTTCTGCGCTCTACTGAGTGGCCTAACCGTGCCGCTCTCTCCATTGGTACATAATAGTCGCCAAAGGTTAGAGAGAATGAGATGCGCGCGCCCGGAATGCTCGTCCTAAAATCCATGCCGCGTTTCGACCGATGGAAATGGAGATAGAGGATTGAGTTGCACGTGTCGACCTATGCTCGTGCTGTTCTGTCGTGCAGTGACACCTCACCGTGCCTGTCTCTCCTCCCAATGACCTACCAATCAAAACTGAGAAACGCGCGTGTCAGTTGCTATCCCGGGGAGCTATGGGGACGTCATGCGAATCAGTGATTCTGTCAGTTTGGGCGGTATACCGTATTATTCTTGATTGAGTTTTTTCGTTAACGAAGAATCCACGTGGATTAAAACCCAGTAAAGCCGTTGGGCCCGTGTCTGTACATTATCGGGTACACGTAAAAGAAAGTTCGGGGAAACCAAAATACTAAATATAAGGATTTGCACCGGACCTCGTCCCTCTCGTTTTATAAGGATTTGGTTGAATAAATCGAAAATGATTGTTCGCACTTTCGCAACACCGAAATGTTTGTAACCTATGCTAATATTTTTTTTATGTAAATGGAGAAGGAGACCCTCGCCATTTCGGCCTTTTGGTCCTCTGTGGTTCATTTGTATTTTTTAAAAATTGTTTTCAGCCATGTTAGTAAGTGGCAATGGTAAATGGTTTTACCCTGCATCTTGTCATTGTTTTTTTTCTTCAGTTTAATGTACTCATTCTCGATCCATTTTCCATATTGTGCATCGACTACGAGATGGTGCCGGTGACATTTTGATCCGTTAAGTGTATGAAAGCGGAGTATATTGACTCGCGTTGCGAAATACTGTTGTGAAGACCAGTTTGACGTTGGCAGCATGACGTGACATCACCATCACCATCAGCGTGGCCCGACAAATAAACGAGTTTACTTGTCGAGTCATTTGTGAGTCCGCTTGTAAGGTCTACATGTGCATGAGTGTTCTGTAACGCAACGTCTTCATGCCGAAGAAACACACACACACACAAAAAAAAAGAATTCCACAATATGCGCACGTGAAATGCTCCTTTGCGCATTAGTCAAGTGTGGCTGTCATCTACACTGTAGATTAGGGTCACCTGATATGAAAATTTTCCATGTTGGTGCCGTATGACAAATGCACCATCCTAGTTTATTCACTATGGACATTCGTTTGTTGACGTGACGATTGTTCACGTGACAACGTCGTCCCCTTAATCATTGGTAAAAGCTCATCGGGTCAGGGCTATATTGTTGGCTAGTTATTTCTGTCCTGTCCTCCTATGAATTCATAAATACGGTACTAACAAGTTTAGTGTAAGCTCGTCCTTCGCGTTTGAATAATGCAAAACAGATGGAAATCTATATTAATAAAAGTCCAGAAATAAAATGATAGTCAAACACAGTTTTATCCTTCCCCCCTCCCCCATCCTTCGTTCCGTATAGCAATTGCAGCGCAAAAACGGTTTATTTGAATTTTTTCTAAATTTGATGCTGAGGAATTGTGCTCCACAAGAAATCGAGATACACATTCTAAACTTATTCATCTGCCATGCACCACTTGGCGTCAGTCATTTAGTTAGTAAAGCGAGGGAAAATAGTGACGGCTTGGTCACCCTGTCCCTATCGTAGCGCCTGCTGCCATTGCATTTTGATACCTTTTTTTTTTTGCGCCACACGCATACACACCGCAAGTAGTAATTTTTTTCCTGCCGCGCCGCCCACGCGTCCGCTCCACCCGGAGATCTTCTTTGTGGTGGCGGTGGCGGTGGGGTCGGGCGGCGTGCTCATTGACGATTTCATCTGTTGCAACAACCACTCGCACCCCCACCACCACCTCCACTACCAACCACTGTTGTGAGTCGGCAACATGCAAATGAAGGGCATTCGCGCGCGGCCTGCGCGTGCCTCGCTTTCGCCTTGTTCCGCTCTCTGTCGCACGTGCTTCAACCTCCCCTCCCCATCATCATCACCATTGCCACAACCACCACCACCCACTCACCACACCGTTCTGCCACCACCCTTGCACCTCGCTCCCGCTCCCTATACCGTCCCAACGAGGTGAGCTGTTTCCATGTATACATATGCAACAACTGCAATTGAGCACCTGAGACCCGGAGTCGCAAACAAAATTAATGTAAAATAAAAAGAAATTGGTTCCGGTGCAGTGCCGAAAACGAAAGGCGAACCTGGTACAGAGTCCGGAACAAGTTCCTTTTTCGTTCCAATTTTTACGACGTTTTATCTCGTTGGGTTATATGCATCGATTTATCAATGAATTGTTTTATTTTTTGTTGTGAAGGGAATTTCATTGAAGGGAATGGATACTGGATGTTTCTGCCTGCACGTACTCGCCTACTATCCGTGTGATCGCGTTTCGGATCCCAGCCGATACCTAAATGTGAACGACCAAATGTGAACCATGGCGAGCGCGCATGGTCAGTGGAGTATGTGTAATGAACAAACGGGCGAATCGTCGATGGATGATTTATGGTGGTCGCGCGGGGGTCCGGTTTTGCGGCGGCAAAATAAGGAAAGGAGGGGGAGGTTGGTTGAGGAGGTTGTGCGGGGGGGGGGGGGGGAGACAACCAACCGCAGCGCATGCCAGGCAACTCGTGATCTTTTTTTATTTTAACCTTATTGGTTTGGCAGGGGCCGGCTCACTCTGAGATTATTCATGAAACCTGGGACTTTTTTTTACGCTGTTGTGGTGTTGTGTTGACCTTTCACTTTCGGATATTCCTTTCAAGTAAAATATTTTGTATGAAAATTTAAATCGATAAAGTCGATTGACGCCCGCTATTGGAGAGGAGTTTTCAACATTCATCACCTCGCAGCGTGTCATAAGCTCCCCGATAAACTTAGAAGCAATTACAATTAAGTACTTTGTCTATTAACTGCAGTTATTCGATTTCAATTTAAACTATAAATGGTCTCGCCAATTTTAAATTTGTGTGCAAAACCCTTTTCCGGGTATATTACATTAGCAACACAGAAGACATTTTGGTCCCCTAGCACGGTTTTAAAGTGCAATTTTGGTTTTTATGAGTTTACACTGGCGTTTTCATTCTCATTAAATGAATCTGTTAAATCAGATAAGTTCAGATTAGTTTTACAATGTTTTAATATTGCAATTATTGAATATGCAAATTCACAATAAAAAAAACTGAAGTTAAATCCGACGCATGAATTATTTTTTAAATAATTTAATCAATTAAATTTTAACGTGTTTGATGAAATAAAATACACTTTCGATATCATTGTGATAAATGATATTTGGCATTGTATTTTGTGGCATCGCCATTATCTTTTGAGGTCCATATGAGGAATGCAAAATTCCAGTGAATGGGGTCAGCATTAGAAAACCTAAATAACACTTGGACCATTGCTGCTATTTCACCGCGATTTGGATTGACATTTAAAAAGCAGAATGTTTGTGTTTCATATTCAACTCGCAAATATGGAACGTCAGAGCCGGGGGAATGACGAGCCAACTGCTTTTGTTTAGCGTTGTTTCTCCTTTTGGTTGAGCCCGCCCTCTTATCCATCACCTTCTGGATGCCTTCCATTTCTCCTATTCCCCGCATCTCCGCATGTGTATAGACGAAGAAGAAAAAAAAGTGTCTTAAGTGAACCCCGTGATCTCCACTTAAATTGCAATGTCTTAACACCAATTCCTGAAATGATTGCGAATCCGCCCTGTCATATACATAACAATGGCGCGCGGCTATTGCTGGCGCGCGAGTCTTACCTGTACCGCACGCCGCATTCCTTATAAATTCGAGTCGTGCCGAATATGTTAGACGAGGAATAGAACAAATCCATATACTCACCAGACCCCCCTCCTCGCCCTAAGTTTAAACCAACCGAAAACCAACTGCAGGTGGGTGACTATACTCAAAGGTTCCATTCTATCGTGCCTACATCACCCGTCAAGCTTCCATTACAGTGACGCAATGGCAATGGCACAGTTTGAGAATTCCCTGGCTTAGATTTCAAGGAACTGCGACTTTAAAGTCGATCCATCTCTTTTGGATCGTGTTGGTGCTGTGTTGATGGCTTGTGGTTGTGCCTTCCCTCATAGCTTTTGTTTAGGCATGAGCTAAGGGAAGACTTGACTTACCCTGTGATCAATATCTGGTATCTGGGATGAAGACTCTGGGTTTCTAGGGCTCAGATTCCATTCATCCCTCGTGGGCTTGATCGCTTAACAAGCGTATAATCTAATGAATGCTCTAGCAGGGTTTTGTGGCCGATGCCAAAGGCAATTGTGACCTGCTGTCAAATGACTGTCACAACCTCCTTATGTAGCAGCCAATTTTCTTTTAACATCTTCTGCGCCAAATCGTTGTTTGGTCAACGTTTGGTGAGATTGATAGAGGCCTTAGGGAGATAATATTTTGTGCATATTAGTATTGCCTTAGGGAGATAATATTTTGCGTGACGATGACTGTGATTGGGGAGGGCTTCGCGCTTTATATTAGGAAAAAATGCGCGATGGCGCTTATAAATATTCATGCGGGTCCATTTTCGCGTCTCGGCCCGTCCGATGTGTGTGTGACGTGATGTGATGTTGCGCGAAACGCAAGTCGCCTATAATTGCCTTTTCATTGTTATATCAAAGCTGCCGTCGCGGTTGCCGTCATTTACGCCGTGTTGCACTCTGTGCAGGTGTGACTTAGGAGAGAGCGAGAGCGAGCGAGAGATGCTGACTGGATGCGGGCTCGCAGCTGTCCTAATGGACTCTTGACAAATTGAATATTTGAAGCACATTCCTTGTTGGTCGATAAAGGCCAAAGTCAAAAATATAACTAGTTTTTTTTTTCTTAGGCGGTGGTGGATCAACATTGCCGATTTTTTTTAGCCATTGGGGCAGGGGCACCTGTGCCCTATGGGTGAATTTGCAATACCTGGAATTTAGGAATTGATCCGCCCACGCCACCTACCGCATTGATTTTTGGTTATTCCAACCCTAACGGAATTTTTTTAACCTCTAGCATCGTGAGGGAGGCATGTTGATCAATTACGATTACGAGTACGTACCGATGGCTCAGTGGATAGCAACATCCTACGGAGCGGACGGTCCCGTGTTCGATTCCCGTCGCAGGCTCTCGTTTATTCGACGAGCTTGGGGTACTGGCGTCACCCCTGAGCTTCCATTAGTGAGAATATCAGCTGCCACCCCCTTTCCCTTGCCAGCCCCTCAATTCTGTAGTGATTAAAAAATAAATATATATGGCTGCAATCGTTGTCCGTACACCGTAGGTTCCAACGAATGCCGCTAGGTTCGCCGTCAGAATGGTTTCGATACACGATTCAATTTATTCAGAAGTAATCTCCTATTTCGTAAAATTATTCCAATGTTGCATATTGCGCGAATCAATTTTTAACAATTGTAATTCGACGTAGCCCAGTCGGTATTGCGGTGTGATAGTCCCGGGTTCGATTCCCGTCGCAGGCTCTCGTTCATTCCAACTCGGGGTGCTTGTGAAAATGTTCTCACATATTGCTATAGCAACACAAGAGGTACATACCTGTAATCCCATATTGATTCAATGTGATTGATTTAAAGGGACAAACTAATCATTAAATAGATAAATATGTTTAACTTGGGAAGACAGATTTGAGATAAATAAACTGTTTCTAAAATAATTTAGCACTTGAATATATTTAGTAAAAACTAATTGAATTCTCAGCAATCGGGGTTTTCGAGTTTCTAATAAATATTGAAGTATTTAGATTTAGTTTTTATCATTCTGCAAACGGATTTCTGAGATTGGCAGTCCCAGATACTGTAGATCCATCCTCCATTTTGTGAAGTCCGGCATTGCCAATGGGAACTGCATGGGCACGGTGATATTTCAACTTGTAATAATGCCCGATAATCGAATGGCGTTGGGCTGTGGTCTCTCCGCGTGCAAAAAGCGTGGCTAATAATCGCCGCGCGTGTCATGTCTCGAGAACACACTGTTTAATTAGCGTCACGCGTGAGATGCGCGCGCACCCCGCGGCGATTCCGACAGGTAAAAATTAATGGGATAAATGCTCGCGCGCGTGCATATACGCAGGAGGTGGAGATCCCAAATCTATTCGTACCTCACGCTATTCGATGTACAAATAGATAAGAACTGCTCGGCGACGGTGGCTCTCCTCCTCTCCGGCGCTTGGGTATAGGCGTCATGTGGCGCCACGCTTGTCACGCCGGTCTCGTCCGTACGCGGAGTGTAAAGACGCGAGCCGAAAATGATCAAAAGATACTGCATGTAGATTCGGCGGCAAATGATAAGTTGATTGTGCTGCTTGAGATCCCTCTGTGTGTGTGGGGGGGGGGCCGCTTTGAGAAAATTAAATTATTTTGGGACGATTTGCAGGTTCGGTTGCCTTGCTGTGTTAGTCCTTTCCGTTTACAGTATTTTTTATCGAACTTATATAATCAGCTTCTGTGCCAGTGCGAGACAGTTGCCGCACTTGGTTGGTCTGTGGTAAAAGGGAAGGAATATATGATTATGACGCATCATTAGATTTAATTATGTGATTCATGTATATCAGGCCCTATCCTGAATATTTTATAGGAACTAGGACGAAAAGGTACTGGATGGGAATGAAGTAAGATCCGTCTGGCCCAGTCGGTATTTGCATCTGGCTCGGGGTGGCGATTCCGGGTTTTTTTTTTCCGGCGCCGGCTTTCGTTTAAAATATTCTGTATTCGATCAGTGAAAACACGTCTAATAATGACTAACTTGAATCACTCATCCTTGCAAAAAGGTTTTGGAGTTAGATTGAGATCTCGTAGTTAAAAGTTATTGGTTAGGAGCCGTGTGTAGCAAATTGCAGGAAGAGTCACTCGAAAAGAAACTCAAATAAATAAAAATTCTTGATCATGAAGAACGAGGATACGGCAACTTTTTTCTTACTGGAATATTTTTAATATGGCATTGCAGATAGAAAAACTTAAATTACAGTATTTACGATGGAATTAAATAGTAATATTGTCCGGTTATTCGAAAGCAACCGAAACAGTGTGACTGAATTATGGGTGCGATGTGGGTGGTGGTTGGTCCGAACAGATCTGTTTTCGTATGAGCTTCGCATCAGTCAGGGAGTTCCCGCCAAATTGAGATCTGCTTTCGTGGTTTGTGTGGGCCAATCGATACGGGATTCCAGTTTCGCTTTCGGGGAAATTAATATTTTTTCGCATCGTCTTAATTTTTTTTCTGGTCCGCCTTCGCTCATTATTTATGCGCCGAGCGACGCGGCGCCGTTCGTCTCGGTTGTCCCGACACGATCAGTCCGCTAAACTAAACCACCGTGACCACATGGACACGTGCTGTACAACACCCCGACAATGACCGTACTCGTAACTTCTAGACAACAAACTAACCCGTCTTTCTTGTTCCATTGGATGCGGATGGTGGGTTGGAAGTTCGTCTACTCTCGTACCTGAACAACCAGATCTTAAAGAGGAGAGACGGGCAACCGAGAGGTTGAATGGCTTCGATCGTAAATAGCATTTGGCTAAAGAGTGCACGTTTTGGGATCGAATCAGTGTATGGACGGAATTAATTATCAAATTTCAGATTGTGTTCTGCGATTCCTGATACTGACCCTGAGTTTCAGATTCTTCAGATCCATTTTTTATTTCATGAATGGTAAGCGGAGTTGCTTACCTGATTGTATGGTCGCCGTAGGTCAGTGGTAGAGAGAGCATCCGCCGTGTGTTCGACACCCGGCTCAGACTTTTGTTATTCGATCCCCGGCTCAGACTTTTGTTATTCGATCCCGATGAGCTGATAATTGCTCATGCGATTAGATGGGTACATAATCTCCTGTTGTGATGGTCAATAAAAATAATAATAAAACTTCGGCCTGGTCATTTTGTTTAAATGCTTCTGACCTAGGTTCACTATCGTTAATGTGCATCTGAAATCGTGCTGGTTCACTTCCATTCCTGCGTACGAATTCCTTGTCTCATTTCAAAGTCCTGCGTACGAATTTCTCTCGCCTGGCAACTTTCGGAAGTCTGCCAGAAATTTGAACAAGTACTGCTCATGGGCTGTGCGGTTAATGGTTTGTTCAGAGGAGGTGGTGCGGGAGGTTTCAGGCTTCGGTTGATGGACAGTAAAATACGGTAGTCTTGCGGCTGCGGTTGCGGCTGCAGAGTCAACTAATGCGGCACGCCTCTTGTCGCGCGCGTTGCACTGGTAATGATATCAAATGACCGTTCTTACACTTTGTATGCTGGCGGCCATACCCCCGTTCAGCGTTTGTAGTTCTTCTAGGAACGCTCCGCAGTTGACCGCATATTTCTTATGCTGCTGACCCTTGTAGTTTATCGGCGGTTCCACATTAGCTGGCTTGCCACGTGCCGTGTCGCTTTCCAGGAGATTCGGACGATTCGAATTGGTTTAGTGTGCGGAGCACAAGTGCTTTTTTAAATTAATATTAAGAGAAACTTGTAAATAAATTTGTTGAACCAACAATATTAACTACGAGTATTCGTCAAGCAAGCGTCGGTTGTCTGGTGCCTGTGGTTTGGATCGTTGTAGATTTTAGGATTGGGTAAGAATTAAGCACATAGTGTCAAAGTGGCAACAACCGCCTTATTCGTACGCAAACGCACATCGGAAATCGGAAAACCCGATTAAGTATCAATGGCAAATGGCATCGATTGGGCTCTGTGGTGGAAATACACTAGTTTTGAGATTATGATATTCCTATTCTGGTAGATTTTTACTCCAGTGTACACGTTTGTTAGGTTTGAAAGTCAATAATTTCGCAGAAAAAAATGAATTCCCACGTTTGTATCAATGAGCCTAATATGACAAATTTTTGGAAAGTCTTGCTTGGGGCATGTAAATGTTTTTTGGGAAACTTATTGTCCAAATCGATAAACATCATCGGTGGCTCACCGCAACGATGTTTCTTTCGTCTTGACGGTCTTGTGTTGTTGCCCAAAGTTATTTTAATTATTATTATTATTTTTTTTAAATCACCGTAGCGCCTAGTGCACTACAGGATTACTGCACCCTCGAACCTATAGAGATTATGTGAG
>JAUJYS010002817.1:0-14074 GCA_033995665.1 Melogona broelemanni | reverse complement strand
TATCGCCGCAGCGACGCGAGGGGTACAATAACCTCCTGTAGTGTTATTCACTTCAGTGATCCGGAAAAAAAAAAAAATTTTGATGTACGACCCGTCTATCCCATTTGGTATAGTACCCGGTTGCGGTGCGGTGCGGTGGTCCCGGGTTTGATTCCGGTGCGAGGTCTAGTTTATTTAATCCTGGGGTACTGGTAACAGTGTCTCTCACATATTGTCATAGCGACACGAAGGGTACAGAATTTCACGTAGCGATATTCAGTAATGATCAGGAACAATATGGAAATATTTGAGAAAATGTCAAAATATTGAAATTTATTTTTTAATAAATGGTTTTCCATTGGTCAAACAATAAAATGGTTTGGCTCTAGTTTGTTAGAATAAAAATGAAATAAATAGAAAATAAATTAAAATAAAAACAAGCATTCAACTTACAATACGGGCGTCATCTATTATTGTGGTAGGTAGCTCGCAACACAATTTCGAATATACCGCAGCTGCCAAAAACAACAGGGCGACCACTTTTATTAACATGTTCATTTTTTTACGGAACTGTGGATGTCCTCTTGTGGATTTTCGAAACTATGCGCTCCCAAATATATACTGGCGCATACGGTGCATTTGGGTTTGTAATATGACCGTTAATATGTCAACTTGCTGGCCTTACTGTTGGTATTTTGACGGATGTGCCAGGTGTGGGCGTCACGTGTTTCATAGCCGGCCATACATTTTTGTAAAGTATGGCCAACCAATCCAATGGCATCTAGCAAGGCGTAATATGGACAATATATTTTTATTATTATTTAAATATCACTGGAGGGTGCTGGTGTGTCGCTCAAAAATGAAAACTTCTTTGATTTTTCACCTTTAATATTTCAATTTTATGTTCCCAGTTTTGTAATTTACTACCATTTTTGTCTACGAGACCTTTAAAGTTTCCAACCGTTTCGAGCAGGCCTGTAGCTCAGCTGTTTTTAAGACTGCGCAACGCACGTTGGTTTTCGATCGAAATGGCGAGGGCAGGCAGGCATATTCTACAGGCATTCGACAATTTCAAAAACATCTGACAACCACAACTTACACGTGGAATGTAATTGCTGGAATTTTTTCAATTTGACCTCTGGATAAAACGGTTTCAGTATTGCTAATTTTCTCCCGAATTGCGACACAGTGGGGTGGAATTGCGCCACCCTACTGTTGAAATAGCCAACAATACAAAAAAAGACTGTGGGTCCCGATGAAGAAGCTGCTCGCGAAAATTGCCAGTTCGGACGAAGGGAAGAGCGTGGCCCACAGAGGGAGTCACACTGGTTATATATTTACTAGACTAAGTAACCATACAATTGTCTACCACCTGTATATTGTAATAGAAGAGTTACGTTCTAATAAACATTGTTACCTGGAAATAACTGTTGCCGTTTCATCATCCTCAATGGTCGAATAACTTCGCATAAATTCAGCATTTGCAACGGCTCCTATAGTCCCTACTGTAACTACTGACAATATCATTTTCCATTGGATTTGTTGTGATGCAGTTGGTCTAAAACATCCATCATGTGTTCAGTGACATTGCCAAAATTGTCATCCATTGCGACAAACTCTTCTTTTTTTATTGCACGCTTGCGGCTTAACATTTTCTTCTATTATAAAACGTCATCAGTCATTGTCGAACACACACGCGCCACCATCACAAGCTTAAATTTCCGAACTCATTTTGCTCCCCGCATGCCTGCCCCCCCCCCTCGGTGGTCTGACGTTGGTTGCCATGGCGCCGTCAGATGCTGTCGTCATGGCAACTACGTTTCGTATCTGCGCGCGTCCTCTGGTGTCGCCTGTCGGAACCGGTGTGTGCTGGAAATCAACCGGCCATACTAATATCCAAAACTGAACCCAGCTCTGTCAATTGGAGTTTCGAAGTTCTTCGAACTGGGGCGCGTCTGTCAACTTTCACTTGTCATACGTGTTATCCAGGTCAATCGACGTTGCTGATAAGTTCAACGCGCCCTAATCTCGATCTACATTGAACCGCCATTTATAAAAAAAAACTTGCCGAATCTCACGAATCGTGCGGCGGCATTGTGCGCGAGCGCCGAAAAATCCACGAATCCGGACCAGAGTTAATTTTAGCCCGACGAACTCGCCTCATTCACGGCGCGCAGGGAAGGAACAGAAGTTGCACGAGAGATTGGCGCTCAGCATCTTTGCGGGTTAGGAAAGGGAGGGAGTGGATTGAGGCACGATCTCTGTCCAGTTCATACCGGTGCGGCCATAGACCTCTATAGCTAGCTATAGTAGCTGGCGACTAGGTAATTGGATCGAACGTCGTCTCTGTTTCTATACAGCATGAATGTTTCATGAATTGGACTATCGGTAAACGGCGTTATCTTGTTGTGTGGGAACAATGCATGTGGTATTTGGTTCGATTCGCTGTCGGTTGGAAATGCGACATGTAACACTAGGTAATTTGCTGATAATGTATTTTTCACTATTTGATTTTTTTAACTATTTGAAACTATTTGATTTTATTTCACTTATATTTTTCTTCGATTTTTTTTAATCAGTTCACTTTGCTTTTAATTATACGCCTACCGAACCACCGAACGGTCCGAACTTTGGCAACTATTTGTCCCGTCTATCGATATTAACCGGGTGAAGCCGGGACGAATTCATATTAGTATAATTCGGTTAAGAGCGTAAGTCATTTTTGTCAATTTTTCTAGTTAGGTGTAAAAATATAATCTACGCGTGTCAAACTTTATAGACAGGAAATAAGAGTGAGGTCAAAACGTTTGTTTACTGTCTTCGAAAGGCAGCGCAAGTTCCGTATTACGTGGGCGCTTATCGAACGGAATATATTGTTATCAGTAGCCATTGTTTCTCCGTAATACGAATTATATTGGGCGATAGTCCAAATAAACAATTGATAGAAATCGGCAGTTCTCTTATCTACTGAGTAGTGATTTGACTATCTACTGATTCTCTGGCACGCCACCAGAGGGCGCCAATAACTCGTCACGCGCAGAGGCCATTCCACGGTCTATTTCCGTCGATGGTATTTTTTTGCTTTCTTTTTTGGCACGCGCGTGTTCTACTAGAGGAGAAAGTTGTGCGCCGGCAAAGAGAAAGCGAAACACGCGCGCGCCGTTGCCGACCCTCTCTTCCATCCTCCTCATCTCACGCGTTCCACTATCCACACTAGTGTTGGGCCTGTTTTTTTTTAAGGAACCAGTTCCAGTTCCCGCTCCTTCGATGAAAAAAAGGAACCAGTCCCCGTTACAGTTCCTCAAAAATTAAAAGGAGCCTTGGCTGGAACTTTATCGTTCCTTCGATTAAAAAATATTTTAGAAAAACATTTGCGGGAACTAATCTACAGGACAAATGTAGATTTGCGGGCATGGACCAAAAGCTTTCATCAGATCAAAAACTAGCAATTTCGGTTTGATGCTGCAAAATTGTTCCGCTGACGACACACTTTGAAAAGTTGTACTCGCAGACAATTGAAGATTATGGCAAAATGAACTTTTTATACAGAAAAGGAACCCCCGTTAAACAGTTTCCATTCCATTTCCCGAAATTAAGAGGAACCTAGGCGTTCCTAAGTTCGCAAAAAAAGAACCAATTTCTAACAACGGAACATTTTCGTTCCGTTCCTACCAAACACTGCCACCCCCCACCCCTCTATCTTCATCTCGCGCGCTTTGCCTGCGTCTGCGGTGGGGCGAGGCGGGGAGATCTACGTGAGCGCGCGCGCGTGTGCGAGCTCTAGCGACAGCCGAAAGAAATAGAAAGATCATCTCTCTCTGCGTCTCCTCTCCCCGGTTCTCTTGCGGGACGAACGAAGAGCGTGTGTGGGGGGACACGACACTGCGCCGTGTGTGTGTGTGTGGGTTTGAGCGCGCGCGTGCGTGTGTGTGATAGACTCGTGTGCGCAGCAGGTCCGGGGTGGTACACGGTTGTTTTTCCCACTCATCCACAACGGGATAAGCCCCCGACTATTGTAACGCAGGCCGTATCGACCGGTAAGTCCACCTTCAGGAGATAAAATTAGGAATTCAGTGTGGCGGAGAAAAAAAAATTAAGGTGAACTTGATCTACATATTTATGATCGGAGACAACGCGCGTGGCAGAGGATAAATTATCAGTGGTGGTGTGGTAGGGGGCCATTTTTTTGGTAGTTCTTTCGTCTTTCCATCCGGGATATCGTCAGCTGTGCTGCCGGTCGGAGGATTATTTCTCCCGGCTGCGACATCGTCGTTTTTTCGAAGTGCCGCTGTATGACCATGGATTAAATCTTGACACGGATTAAAACCAGTGTTTGGTGTTGGTGACTTACTTCGGTTGAAGGTGGGTTTTTTCTTCGAGGGGTGCAGCCGATACGGGGTGGTGTTGTCCGTGTTTTTCCGTCCAGTGCCCCGAGGGGCGAGAGTGATGCCCCGTGGGTTCATCCGTCCATCGGCCGCCCGTGCGACACCAACGACCACGCCCCCGTTCACCAGTCTCCGTTGCCGGCCCGCCCGTCGGCCGTGTTCCGTGGCCGCCGTCGGTGATGCCGTCGTGGTCGGTCGGCCGTCGCGTCGTCCGCTGTGACCGGTGGCTCTCCATCCAGGCTGCCGCCGTCTCCGTCCGTACCATCGCGTTTAAATGCCGGCGTCATGTTGGACTGCCAGGTAAAGCCCACGACGCAGCACACCTCCTCGCCGACCGTCGTCGCTAAGAGCGTGGCCGCCTCGCCGCCTTCCCTGCCGTCCGAAGCCGCCGTCGACATTCCACCGGTCGTCGCCGCCGTCGCCACCGTCACAACCGTCGGCTCGACCTCGACGCTCGTCGCCGGGGCGACCAACGCCGCGGGCCGCGACAGTACCGGACGCCGCGCCGCCAATCATAGTCACAGTCACAGTCACCGGTCGGTCAAGAGCGGGGCCGCTGCCGCCGCCGCCGCCGTTACCGCCGCCAATAGCGGCGCCAAACTCGACCACAGCCAGTGCACCTATTGTCAAGGTAGGCGGATTATAAGAACGGCGGACAGAATTTTTTTTCTTTTGCATTTGGTTTCATTTTACGTTCACAGAGATTGAGCACTAGTGAACGCAAAATTGCGTTGCTAATGAAAATGAATTCGATAAACTTTTTTTGTACACTTCACAATGTTTAATGTTCTACAGGAGGTTTTGAACATCTCGTGTTTCTTTGGCGATGTCTGAGGGACACTCACTCAAGTGAATAAATTGCTTCAGAGGAGATTATGTACCCTCCGTGGTG
The DNA here is from genome assembly GCA_033995665.1 of Melogona broelemanni. Classification (NCBI taxonomy): domain Eukaryota; kingdom Metazoa; phylum Arthropoda; class Diplopoda; order Chordeumatida; family Chordeumatidae; genus Melogona; species Melogona broelemanni. Next base: position 8,818 of record JAUJYS010002817.1, on the reverse strand, counting down.
CTTTGGCATTGCCTGAGGAGCACACGTTGTGGTGAATAAATTAACTTCAGGAGGAGATTCTGAGGAACACTATTTAGTTTTTTAAACACTCACTGTAGCGAATCAGTTGTACTAGAGGAGATTAGGTACCCCTCGTGCTGCTTTGGCAATGTCTGAGGGACACTCACTAGTTTTTGTACATTCACCGTAGGGAATGAATTGCGCTACAGTAGATTCTCTAATCCTCGTGTTGCTTTGACAATGTCTGAGGGGTACGTTTTCACCAGTATCACGGGTTCGAATAAACAAGAGCCCGTGCCAGGAATCGAACTCGAGACCATCGCACCACAGTCGGTCACACTACAGACATGTCCTCATGTATCATTACCGTCTGCGATCATTTTTGCATGTGTTTTGGGATGAGGTTTCCGCCATCACATTCACGAATATCACCATCACCACCACAGCCACGACCCTCCGATCCGTAGGCGGACGCTCTTACCACGTGGCCAACTGGGCGAAACAATCGTAGCGATTGCTTTGATAGTGAATTTCTTGCTAATGGAGGGATACTACACGTGAAACCAGCACCAGAAAAAGTCCGAGCTTTTCGAATGACTTAAAAAGTATGTTGCATCAATCAACAGGCCCGTCTACAATTTTGTTTTAATTTCTTTGTAGCCAGCTTGTTACATTTTTGCGCTTCTGGTTATATTCCAAAAGCTCTCGATCTGTTACCTCCTCGACTTTTTTTGTTAACTTGGACTTGATTGACATTTCGGTGGAATTCGAGGCAAAACAGATTGCCTCTGGTTTTATATTCCGAAAGCCGGGCATCAGCGGGTTTTCGCGCGCCCCCGCCACGCCACCTGGTGGTCGGTCGATTGTTGGCGTCTTATCTAATCGGATCAACTGTGTTGGGCTGACTCACGCTGGGCATATATTGGCCTTGTGTCGGCTATCAGCATGGGTGGAGATGGCTTTTGGAAAGCTTGCTTTGGAACAAATTTGTTTCAGCAGACAATTTTGGCAATTGCTTTTCTTGCCGTTTGGCAGTACAGGGTGTCAGTAGTTTATATTTATAGTTTCTCATTTTGCTAATATTACTGGATAGAATTTCACGTTGTTTTTTTACTTTGTAAATCATAATTTTCCATCCGTGTCTAACCAAAATTTTGAAAGTGCCAAGTTTTAACTGCACGACTGTGTACGTGTGTTTTTGAATTTTCGCAAATTCACATATTTCTACTTTAATCATAGTCGCGAAAGATAGCTGAAGTAATCGATATGTAATCGAACTGTACCTGACGGACAAAAAGGTGTTTTTACTATCACAGTCTATTCGACTAGTTTTTGTAATTAGTCAAATGTTTATTTGTGTAATCGAAGTTTGATAAATTGATCCTCGTTTCTGTCAAAGATATTCGATTGTTTGCGTCAAAGCGTCTATTTGCGTTAGCAGCAACGACGAATATTTTCGTTCAGACATCACTCTACTTACAATTAATTTCTTTCTTTTTCTTTTTTCTTCTCTCCAAAGAGAACAGTTTTTCATTTTTATTTCATTATCTGCTGGGAATAAGACTGCTAGAATAGCAGTGGCTTATTCTTAGACGCTCTCTGTTTCAGCTGGATGAGTTGGCTGTATGTTTTTTTATATATACTGAGTTTAACTCAATATCCTGGTATTTCTTGGATTTCTGGTATTTCTCGTCATCGATTACTCTCTTCTAAACGATAGAACATTATTTTTTCTTGGTAACACATTTGGGCGTCATTGGTAAATATAGATTGTTGAGTAGATCAGTTTGTCCGACGCATGCCGCCAACTTCCTGTATGAGTGATGCAGAGGTAAGCACATAGGTGCCGCTCGCGTCCGAACCCAGTGCTGATGCCTGCGTCGATGGAACTCTCGCTCTATCTCTTTCGATATATTGCGGCGACGGACAGATCGAGCAGATGCGCAGCTGTTTAGTTCGGTGAAGGATTTTCGCAGTCTCTCTATTTAAAAAAAAGTGTTTCCTATACAGTCAGGGTATACAGGCCTCCCGTACAACAAATAAACACGCGCGCGGGGCCCTGGAAGGACCTTCACTCTCGCATGTGTTGTGTAATCTATATAAATCGCGTGGAGCGCGAAAAAAGGTACGCGCCACGATTAGAAACCCCAACGGTGTCTTTCCGAATTTTATGGCGCCACGGACGAGAGGTCCCGCTCGCCAATTGGCTCAGCGACGGCCGCTGCTGGCGGCGTTGTTCCGGTATCACAGATTAAAATTTTGGTAGGATTTTTAGCGGGGACAAACAGACGAACCGATCGCAGCGACTGTCTATTTAATTTTTTTATTATTTTGAATTAAAGATGTAAAATTTCGAATTAATTTTTTTAATGGAACACGTAAATTTTAGATTTTATTGTTTAGAATGAAAGTTTTCATTTATAAAATCATATCTTAAAATTAAGTCTTGAAACGTGAAGGTTTGAGAAGTCTGGAGCAGAGACATTGCCATTGACAATCTTGACTAATGGTTTAATCTTGACTTGGACAAAATACCTTAAAACATTCTTAATATCTTCTTACGCTCCTGAACAATCGAACAAGAATTTAAATATTTGCCACCAAAGAAGCCCAAAATTTCGCTGAATTCGAAATTTACGGAATTATGTTTTCTTTTTTCGAAATGACCGAATTATGTTTGCATATTGCCATCAATAACCACCCGGTACTTCGAAAGCTTCAAATGTCCGTTGATATATGAAACTCGTTGATGCAACTTTTGGACACTGCCTCAGTCGCGTGTTAATCCAAACTTGATTTTATGTGGCTTCCGTGTTTTCGTGTAACTATTTTTAGTTGATTTCCTTAGTGGTGGTGGACCGGTGAACTCAGGAGGATATCTGCTGGAGATAAACGCGTGCCGCTGTCCATGAGGAAGCGCGGGTGTCCACAGAACCCCTTTTTTCTGCTCTTGAAACGGCCGCCGGCCGTCATCTCCGTCGCGCGCGCCAACCCTGCGTGGAAAGAGCCATGTGCTCGCCACACGCCACATGCGTTTCTGATGCCGTGTATATAAATATAGTGTTTGTGCCGCGCCTTCTGACCCACATCAGGGTGTTTATATGCGACGACGGCAGGGTAGCCATGCTACCCAAATGGTCAGGTCAGACATTTGTTAGTGTGCTTTAGTCAAACTATCAAAACATCGAAGCCATTCGAAACATTTTTCTGCTGTCCTGGGGACGTTTGAAAGTTATCGGTGTGCAAATATTGAATATTTGTTTTTGCGAGTCACGGCGCACCCTGATGTAATTTTTATTTGTTGACCTACTTTTGATGGTTTCGTTTTTTTTTGTACGATTATGTGAGAATCGAATTTCGAACATGTATAGTAAGTAGCCAATTTATTTCTGACTATTTGACGAATAACCGTGTTATGAGGGAACAATCAATCCGAAATATTTCGTATGTAAGCGATATGTTTGATAAATGTATTGCTTGAATCACTTTTACTCAGGGTGTCTAAATTTAACAAATAATCTGCTTATTCGTTATTATTATTATTATTTTTTTTAAATTAATTGGTTCAAACTGAAATGCTAATAAATTAAGCAAGTTGATAGTCAATAAATTAATAATCGGTGGGTAACAATTCTGAGCAACTTTGAATCGAATTTGTCTCTTTTTTTTATACAGAAGCAACATTCTGTCTTAGATGTTCCGATACTTGCGTATTTGCATCTATCTTCTTCGGCAGTACATATGCTAAAATTGGAACGATGCAGAGAAGATCAGCATGGGAAAGCAAGTTTAGCAATTGTCATGGATATTCTGGGTTTGCACCAAAGAGTCACCCTGTCCGGGTTAAAGCCGTTTTCTTTAAACCGCCGCCCTCAGGCCACCATTGTGTGCTACTGTCTTAATGGCCGAACTTACTGATTACGCGACCATTTAGTGTAAGAGATAGCGCCTAATCGCTTTCTGCGTCAATGTGTAATCATCCTAATCTATTTAGGCTATGTGGTGCGGTCCATGGAATCTAGTTATTCAAGTCTGATTTTTTTTTACCATACTTACACAACTTCGAAGATTACCTTTAGAATTTGTGTTAACGAAACAATTGCATGATCTGTCTCAAGAATTTTACACGCAGCTGCATACGTTGGTTTCAAGTTAAAAAAATATCAATTGTAAACGGTTCACTTTCTTTTTGCAAAAAATACACGAACAGAAAGTACCAGTTGATTAATCAAACCGTCATGCCAGACCCAACAGCGCCGCATTTTTCTTCTCTGCACGTCGAGCACCAGCGAACATCGATCCACCACGCGGCGTTTCCGAACCCAAATCGCCGACGAATAATTATTAATTGCCCGAATAGCTCTCTCGGTTGGAATGTCCTTCCCGGTGGGCCGAGACAAACGACACGAAAAGATTTGTAAAATGTGTCCGTTGGTGGCGCTCTAGTCGGGTTTGGGTGAAAGTTTTTTTTTCTTTCTTGGCTCGTCCACAATATGACGTGACTGACTTTCTCTCTCCATAGGCGCGCACTTCTTGTTTACCAATATGCGTTTTGTTGGTTTGTTTGCTTACCGAACCCCGCCATCCACTGCCGCAGCCAGCAAGCTCAAGGTATGCGGTAATGAAGATTGGACACGCGTGACTGCGTTTTTCCCTTCCTTTCTCCTCTCCCGGCGATGCTTCGGTGAACCTACACAACTCTTCAATATCTTCCACTGCTTATGTGGACGGATGGCGCCATAGAATTTGGCGCCCTCTCCGGACATAGTATGAACTAAATATGACTTCAGGATTGCTCCATATGTTAGAAGGCTGCCATTTATGACGTCAATAGACTGCTTAATATGCTAACAGATAGCCACGATCGGTAATAAGACATCTAAATTTACATAGGTCAATACTTACCGTATCACTTTAGATCTGCGAACATCACGTCATCAATTTTTTTAGAAACAATGATGATATCTTAATTTTTTTATAAGATTGTTCGAGGATCCGTGAGATTGTTGATATTTTTTCTAATAGAAGTAATACGTGACTCTAAGATGAAATTAAAAGTTGGAGAGCACGCAGAGATGAATATCGAATAAATAATAACAAGTACTATAACTGTAATTGATTTACAGGGGGCATTGAAATAAATAAAAGTTTATGTTAATAAAATATTGTTAACTCTAATAAATTATATTTTGGTTCGGCGAAATTTCTGTATGTCCTAAGTGACTTCCTGAAACGCTTTTACCTTGAAAACAATAAACCTAAATTCAAATGTGTGTCGGTGATGGTGGGTGCCATCTTAACTTCCCTGTTCGCGTTGCATCCAGCATCCAATGACGCCAACGTTGCAGTTGCAGAGTTTTATCTGTTTCCGAACTTCGTCTGCATCCTTTTCTCTTCGTTCCATCTTCTCCCATGATGCCTTTTGTTTTGTGCTCGCCCATCTATATGATGTCCCTGTTGTGTGCGCTTTACTGGCGTCTTGCCCACTAGTTTTTTATTATCGTTTTTTTTTCTTCTTTTTATGCCTGGCATGTTGCTGATGCTGCTTCGGTCGAGGGAAGGGGAAGGGGTATGCGTTTCGAGAGATGATTAAGACGACGACGCTCGAAGCAATATGGCGCCACGGGTTCCTGAGACCTCCCATACCGTCACAAACGTTGATTTCGATCACAATAAGTTAAACGGTGCAATATCATTTTCAAGATTATTGGGAGCGTCTTGAACGGTCGCCTTAGTCCTGGCAGTAGAGCAACCGCCTGTCCGGCAGCGATCCCCAATTGCTCATGCGATTAGAGGGGTACATAATCTCGTGTTGTGATATTCACTTCAGTGGTGGCGATTATTAATTGTCTTTAAAATAAATAAATAAATATTTTATCTTGCTCGATTACAGCAGTTCAGTATGAGCTTTATACCGTAGATTTTTGGTCTATGGAAATGTAATTTTTTGTAGATCAAGCAGATCCCGCTTCAGCTTTTTCATTCTTTAAATTGTTGATTTCGTGCGCGCGCCGCGGAACAAAACTGGGGTAGTTCTGTCATTTAAATGGGATTTAACTGTTTGTAATATCACAGATGAGTTGCTGTGAATACTTTTAAATCAATTTGCTTTGAGGCATGAGCAGATGACGATGGTGGGGTATCACGTTGATACCGTGCTTACTGAAACTCTTTAAATCACATTCTTGTCGAGTTGTGGCAGATGTGCCATACTCTTGGAAAATATTTCTAAAAAAGTAAAGCTCAAATCGGAATCGTCGTTCATCTAGGTGAACGCGAGGTCTTCTGAGGATTAGGAATATCGCGCGTTTGTTCGTAGGTGCCCGAAACTGGCACGAAACAACTTGTGCAAATATTGGTCAATTTACTCCCAGCGTCCTCTGTCTGTTCACGTGGCAGAGAGATGATCGGTAGAGATTGGCTTTATCCGGTACAAATAAAACAAATTTTCGCAACATACGTCGTAGGTGGGGATTTTACTCTTGATTTCGTCACAGTTTCCCAATCTTAATCTTACCATGAAGTCATCTGCTGTGAACGGATGATTTCAGTAAAAAAAGGTATTCACCCGTTGAGTGTAGCTGCTGCTAGTACTTTCAATATAGTCTCTTGTCAGTTGACATGTTCTATTTATCCAATGGAGCACATATGTACGTACCGATATCGGGCTCAGTGGGTATGGCAACATACTACGAAGCGGACGGTCCCGGGTTCGATTCCCGGCGCAAGCTTTCGCTTATTCGTTAGCCTGGGGTGCTGGCGTCACCCCTGAGCTTCCATTAGGGAGTCTAGAGCTTAGGGGTGGATCCTGCAGCCTGGCTATTCCAGCTGCCATTTCCCATCCCTTCGACAGGTAACCACGAGGGTGCAGTAATCCTGTAGATTGATTAAATATGTGATTGTTAAAGACTGTAATTAAAGATAAATTGTGCTTTGTGAAGTTTGTGGTTGGGCGCACACTGTCCCGAAATACACAGTGTGTTCCTGTGTTCCTTACAGTGGGAACTTAGGAACGCCTAGGTTCCTTTTAAATTTTGAGCAACTGGAACTGGTTCCTTTTTTTGAGAAAAATGAATAATTTCGGAGAAACACATTTAATTTTCTCCTAGCGCGATAGCCAAGAAGAATATAATTAAAACTCATAAATCACTAATTTTTCAGGTTGCAGAATTATGAGTTTTAATTCTACTTTTTTTTAGGAACTGGATCGGGAGTTCTTTTTCTGTGTACGGAGTTTTTTTTGCCACAACTTTTAATTTTCTACGAGTACAATTTTCCAAGGTGTGTGTACACATTTCACTGGCACATTCCAAATTCTTCTGTTTTTCTATTCCGGATGGAAACGGAATGAGAATTCAGAGAAGTTTTCTTGAAGTGAAAAAAGCATTCTTGTTTCAGTTGAATAAATGAGAGAGAGAAGCGGTTCAGGGTCGTTCAGTTTGAATTGTTACTGTGGTATGACCACTTTTTTGTTCCATGGTAAGAGTTCCCTCAGGGTAAAAATAGGGTGTGTGTTCGTATGTGTTCGAAAACTCAACAGCTGCGTTATCTACAGGTGTACACTTCCTTTTTTCAATATTTTATTCCGCACATTAAAATTGAAGACGAAATATTTTTCAGCACATCCAATTTGTCATCGCGTCTTATTGACTTTTTTTTTAATACTTTAAGAAAAACAGAAATTCTTAGGAAAAACAGAATGCATAGAATGTTGAGTCGAATTTAAATTACCAAATTGGCTCTGGGTAATGCAATGTAATGTAATGCCAATTTGGTAAGTTAATTTCGACATTATTCTAATTGAACGAAAAACTTTTAACAAAATGTGATGTAAAAAAAGAATGTCATTATTTATCTCTTCAATTATCTCAAAGGATCTGACGACATATTCGATATATAATGACGTACATCTGTGGTTGCTTGAAGCTGTTGGTCATCGGTGGTATAATAGTGGTTATTGGTTATTATTGCTACAAGCGAATACAATCTGAAAACCGATATTTTTGTATCACAGTATCAGTTTTGGGTAGGAACGGAACGGAAAGTTCCCGTTCTTAGGAACTGGTTCCTTTTGTAAAAAGAACGCAGGAACGCCTAGGTTCCTTTTTTATTTTTGAGCAACGGGAACGGGAACTGGTTCCTTTTGTAAAAAGAACGCAGGAATGCCTAGGTTCCTTTTTATTTTTGAGCAACGGGAACGGTAACTAGTTCTTTTTCAAAAAGGAACGAACCCAACACCGCACAGTATCAACTATCCATACACTGCAGACAAAAAAAAAATGTGCAAACACAGTCGCACGAGATTGGATTTTGCGCTTGGGATTTTGTGTCTGTCGGTTTTCAAACGCACCAATCGACCAGCCACCACAGTAGGGCGCGTTCTGAAACATAAACAGGGATTGTCGCAAAAGGTGTACGCGAAATCGCTTAACGACAAAATGTCACATGGAACTATCATTTCACCGATTTACCACATTTAAGATGATTTAACACCCTTAAATTGTGGTGTCTGTGATTCGTTAAAAATGTTTTGACTCGCGAAAATATTGGTGTAAAAAAAATCGTACGATCTGACAGGCTCAGTGGATATGGTAACAGATTGCTGATAGCGGGTGGTCCCGGGTTCGATTCCCAGCACAGGCTCTCGTTTATTCGTTATCCTGGGGTAGTAGTGGAAATGTTCCCTTCGCCTATTGCCACAGCAACACGAGGGGTACAGAATCTCCTGCAGTAATATATTTTTTTTTTTTTATAAGTCACCGTAGCGCCTAGTGCACCACAGGACTACTGCACCCTCGTGTCTCTATGGAGATATGTG
>JAUJYS010002816.1:0-14077 GCA_033995665.1 Melogona broelemanni | reverse complement strand
TAAAAAAATAAAATTAGTCAATGCCACTGTTTCTAAGGTTTTGATTGTAAAATCAGTATTAAATATTTGATCACCAATAATTGGCAAGACCAATTTATTTTTATTGTGTTATCAATTTTTATTGCATATTGTGTGAGTTGATTGTGAACGGAAGGACACACGTAATATCACGGAATGGCTTCTACGTGATTTCCCAGTGCGGTTCAACTTTACAAGTGGCGCACTAGTGCTGTCCACCCAGCCAAGGAGTTTCATTCTAACTGCCCCGGGCCGCCAATTCCCCCTTCCTCCCTTTTACCTCTGCGCGCAGAAGCGAATTGGGATTGACTAAACACATGAGCAATGCAAATAATTATCAGACGCTATAAACACTGTTGCGTCAGGCAGTGATGATATTAAAAGCTTCGATCTTTCAGCTCGCAACGGTCGCCTCAATATCGCGCGTGCGCGCGTGCCATTGCCGTTTCCATAGCAACCTGCAACGCTACCATGGTAATAGTTTCGATTCTGAGCGCCGACGTAGCGAGTGGCCCATTCACCGTCAGCTCTCACGTTTTGCATAGGATGTCTGGACGAGGAGCGCTCAGTTGGAATCAGGAACACTAATCTTGTCTGAATGATCAAATGACCAGAACAATAAGCGTTATTTCATGTAAATCAACAGTTTAAATATCATGGCACGATAATAACCGATTTTGGTGATTATTTGGTGCATATTTATAAATTAATGTTAAAAAATAAATAAAAGAGTGATATTCTTTATGGAGTAAATTTATAGTCATTTTTTTGTTCATTGATAGTGACATTTGCCTTTCTTTGTTAGTATTATTTATTTATTTATTCCAGTTGATATTCACAGCGCATTATGCCCGTCTTCGCGAAAAAAGGTTTTTAAAACATTTATCCAAGCCAATTTAATTTAATTTAACAAGTAAATTTATTTTCCAAGAAATCCACAATATTGTGCGTGTGGTTTCTGTAAACCCACGGTAGATGCTCATCAAGTACTGCGGGAGGAAATATCCCATATATGCAACAGTTGATTTAAGTCTATATGGAGGTTGGTTTTTATTTAGACTACGTTCTTTTTTTCTTTTTCTTTTTTATTGTTTTACCTTTTATGTCGCTGACGCACGCGCTCCCAACTGCCGGTATTTTTTATTTTGTGGTTTCTCTCTTGAAGAAGAAAGATCGAGTTGCTCTTCGTTTCACCGCCAAAGCGTTTCTGCATTTTTTTCTATTCGACGAGACATTTTTTTACATTACAAGCTCATGGTTCATTTATAGTTAATCAAATTAAAGCTCAGCCTTCGAGCGCTTATAAAAGTCTACCCTATGCGACTGAGCATATTCAATCGCGACGATACATTGTCGTCATGTATTGTTTATTCCTTTATTAGAAATTAGATTAAGCGTTATCTACGTAATTTTAGATATTCGTTGTTAGTCCTGTGACTATAACGCCTATCGTGTCATGTGGTGTATTGGTTATCGTGCCCGCTTACTAAACCCTTGATCGCGGGTCCAATTCCCCGACAAAGACTTCCAGAATTTTTTAGGCGAAATAAATTCGAGTCCACGACTTCTTCAAAATGGAAGGAAAACGAGACCCATGCCTGTACGATTTCAGGTACTCGTTAAAGATCCCTTACGTTAAAGATACGTTTGTATGCTTCCTTAACAAACATTTTTCAGAAAGCCTATCCACGGATAATAAGTTCATAGGTGGTCATGAGCCTGCAATGATTATTGAGACGGCTAACGGATATACATGTACATGTAATGAATAATGTGACATAATGTTTTATGACTAAGGCGCTGGTGAAGCCTAAAAGGCAGATATTAGAATATCTCCTTTCGAAGCATTTTTACGAGACAGGAAAGCCGTTACTTATAAAAGGAGCTTGTGTAACAAATCACATGTGTCCATTTCAACATAGATAAAACTCTTTACTCATGGCTAAGGATGAAGACTATTCTCATATTTCGTAAATTACATATTTAAGTACCCCCCCCAATAAAATGTTGACGTATTTTACGACCTGTAAAACAGTCGGTGAAAACAAACGACGTTATGGTGCGATTGTACCGGGTTCGATTCCGGCTTGTACTATCGTTTATTCGATCCCTGTATACTGGGAAAAAATGCGCTCTTTAGCGTTTCCTCAGGAGTACAGAATCTTGACACACAATAAAAAATTAAAATTGGCACGTAAAGTGAAAATGTTTTATTTTTACAAAACCATTTCTTGTTGTTTCAAGTCTTTTCCTAATTCGTTTCACACCTCGAGTGACTGTTTTTGTTAGTGTTGTTTTATCTCTTTAACACAAACAAGCTTACATGTAAGCAGGGTTTCAATTTGTTCCTAGAAATCGTACAAAAACTATGACCCGATATAAATAGATGTGATTTTTGTGGTTGTTTTTGCAACTTGAAAATAAACCAAAAAAAAAATATTCCCTTGTTATCCTTACAATTTATTTACATTTATATTTTTGTCTGCTCAATATCATCCCAGCGTGCCAACGAAAAATCATTTCGAATTATACTCGGTAAAACAAATAAGCAAAGCAGGTTTTTGCGAGCAGTCATGGTCTTTATTAATAACACTTCATTTTACAATCATTGGGCCTCTTTTGGTAGCTTACTTTCCATGCTCTCCATCTCTCAGCACTACTTTGGATGACGTTCGCCATATGGTTTCCGAGGGGTATTCTAAACTTTGTCTGTGGCGTTTTAAAAACGATTAAGTGCCACGCTGTTCACGCCATTCCGGTACAGAAAGGTATGCAAAAATATGTACAGTGAAGCACCAAGTATTCTTTAAATCCATGAATGCAATTTATGCATTTCAATTAATGAATGAGATATTAAAATTAACGTGTACGTCTACAGATTTAATTTCCGTATTTTATCCAATTATTATCTTATTGCAAAGGTTTTTATCAAGGTTTTATCACAACGTATTAATCAACCCTTGTAATAAAAGAAAACAACATATTTATTTTAATGCTTGTTTTTTTTTCTAGAAACTTAGCGAATAAATGTATCGTAAACAGAATTTTAAGCTAAATTGTACACATGTGTATGGCGAGGTATGAGCTTAATAAAAGCTCCCCTGATGCTTTGCCGCAATACACGTTACTTTCCTTCCTTGTACATCCCGTTCTACGTCAGGAAACAGACCTGTTTTAACAACATGAAGTTGTTTCAAAGCTGATCGATATAGAACAATAAATGTGTTGGCGTAGACGTGCCCACGCTACGGAATTTGTCAACTCTCGGGTCACAGTGCGCGTGCGCGTGTGTAATGCAGCTGACCGGAAAATTTTCGTTTTTCCTGCTGCCAGGTGGCGCTGCATGTGCTAGTTTCCCGGTCATGTGATTATTCTGAATTTGCGAGTGCTTGATTTTCATACGACCACCATTGGATTAAGTTATCTGTTTTTTTGCTTGCTGCTACTTCAAGTGTAGTGTTATTGTGCTATTGCTGCTGCTGTGTTTTGGTTGATTCTGTCTGGTAATTATATGCGTGTTGTCTTATTTGTTTGCCAATAGTAAATAATAAATATTACTCCATTTAAAGCATAGCTTTTATTACTAATTATTCGTTCTATTTCCTCAAGTTGCATAAAAATGTAAATGATTACAAAACTGAACCAATGTGTTAGTCTTTAATGATGTACCGTACTCCAATGTGTATTTAACTTACGACCCATATGGAATACAAACCTTGTTCGCGTTTAACCGGCTTTGCTTATACATGTGGGTGCTGCTTCAAGACATCTACTAGTAGATAGAAGGAGAGATGCATGTAGTTGTTTAACAGGTGTCACTAAAGCGGATATTTCTTAACAAGACTCACTAAAATAGGTCGCGCGATTTGGGCCTGGGGGGCCAAGGAGGATACTAGGAAGTACTGTTGGGACTCGAATCGAGCGTTGAGCGTTGTGCGCAGATAAAAATGAGGTGTGATGCGATTCGGCTATTACCTCTCTCCCATCGCTTCGCCCCAAATGTTGCCCGCCGGCATGTGACGGCATCGCGTGCAACGATATTTCATTCTGACACGCAGTTTCAACGCAGCCTCCTCTTGTGTGGGGGAGCGTGTTAAATATCCTCCTGAAACCCATTTCTTTACTTTTGTGGACTGCATTGCGAGTTACCCGAACGCGCCTATGGGGGGGGGGGGAGGAAGCAGCGACCTTATGGGCACGTTACCATCAGTAATGTTTTCACCTTATTCCAAACCACATCGTCAGTTCCCTATAATCGAAAATATCAGAAGTAGAATCCGGAAACGTCGTATTTAGCGTCAGTCATCGGGTGAAGGAAACTACACCCTATTTTTCTTTGACTGTATGCACTTGTTATGTTAAAAATATGTCCAGAAGTCAATAAAGTTGATACATTTAACAAAAAACAGGAAAGTACATGGGAAATTGTGGGTCTCAGAATAGTACTGGTCCAGCCAAAATTCGAATTCGATTCAGTTTCACCCGTAACGCCGAGTCACTCTGGTACATCTCGGCCTCCCCTCCGCGCGACACGCTTGACATTTTGCCGGGCTGTCGATCGTCTGATCCGCGGGTGAGATGATTCTGACCGTCCCGACCTTGGTCACTCCACGAGATCTGACACTGGTAATGGCACCGTATTTGTTCGTGCAGATTCAGATGAGAATCGGCTCAACCGTGTGGAAACACACTTGTATCCTCCTGACATCAATTGCATTACCACTAGCTTTGTTTGGCACGTAGTAACTTTTCTATTTGCATTACCTTGTGCATGTACATGTTATATGTAACTGCATTTATTTGTTTACAAAATGTGAATGTCTAAAATGATCTGACTGAAACGGTCACATTTTCAATTAAAATGTCCATTCATTATACGACATAAAGAGGTTAACATGTAATAGTGAATTACATGTAATAGTAAATAGTCCAATCATTGTACGACATAAAGAGGCTAACATGTAATGGTGTATTTCGGCTGGAAACTAGCTTAATGTGCCTTGCAAAATAGTTATCTCTAAATTTAAAATTATCTATATTGGCTCATTGTCACGCTGTGCTTTCTCCAAATTAACTGATTAATGTATCATAAATTAGTGAACAATTACAGCGAGCAAATTTCTGCACGCTCAAGATGCGGTTGTGAGATAATTTTTGAAAATGGGAGCACCAACATACAGAGATACGGAGTCATTAGGATTTGACAAAACACAAATATGGCACGTTTCCACGGATACGCCTCACTCATCTAGGGCTGTAATATTAGAGAGGAGGACATTGAAGTTTGGTTTCAATTTCCTCGCTCCTTGCTCTATTCGGGTGCCGGATTCAGTCTTCACGCGAAAGTTTGGCTTTTAGCGTGTCATAACTCATTCTGCCCCGTCCCCGTCTCCTAATCCCGACCACGCGCCAGTATTTGTCATCCCCGTTCCTCTCTACGGCCAATTCGCGTGGGGCTATGCGGTGAACTTCGCTCTCCATTTTCGATTCTTCTGGCTGTGTGTTCGGTGAGCTATCTCCTCTCAATCCCCCGCTTTTCCTCAATCTTTTTCCATCATTCGCAGTTGTCTATCTGCGATTTGGCTTATCGCGCCATTGTAGGTGGCGCTAATTATCGGTTAAATGCGGCCGTCTAGTCCAGTCGATAATGCTTCCGACTACGGTGCGGATGGTCCCGTGTTCGATTCCCGGCAGAGGCTCTCGTTTAATCGACGAGCCGCGGTACTGGGGTCGCCCCTGAGCTTCCATTAGGGAGCACAGGGCTTAGGGGTGGATCCTGCAGCCTGGCTATTCCAGCTACCATAAACCTTACCTTCTTTACCCTGCCCCTCACATCTCGCCATAGCGACAGGAGGGGTAGTAATCCTGTAGTGATTAGCAATACGGTGATTTAAAAATAATAATAATAAAAAAAAATAAAAAGTCTACCTTCTTTAAATCGGCGGTCGTCGTTCCCAAAGAACAAATGTTTATTATGCAAATTAAATTATTTTGTAGGAATATTGACTACATGGCAAATATTGTGCCTTCTGAATGGAAAATATTTATTTAATTGTGTTGATTTTTTTGGTAGTAAAAAAATCTCATTCATAGTGTGCTCGAAAATATTCGTCTATTAATACCAAAAGCACACCTTGTATGACAATTGTAGACTATATACGCTAAAATCGAATTAAATTAAGTTTTACGTATCTAATCACATGGACATCTTGAACTGGCGAAGTCTTTCTTGTTTTACAATATATTAGATAGATTGCCTTAAAATAAGTAGAATGCATTTCAAGGTTCCCCAACAAGACCATGAACGTATGAGAAAGCGGATATTTCAAAATTATCAAGATTCGTTTCACATTTGAGCCGTAGGTGGCGCCACCAATATCCGGAGTATCAGGATTAAGTGACGTAGATCAGCTCCCTCTAGGGATAAATACGTTTCCACCCACTCCGACCAAAAGAGCTCGTGACTCGCTTTGTCGCTGACTCGTGTAATGAAGATGGAGGTCGTTTTAAACCTCGGACCTATTTTTTCTCACTCTTGTCATCCATTTATCTCCCCGGAGGATCTGGATCGGACATGGGTGTCTCCGCGACATCCGCGAGACGTGTAAAGACTGCAGCTGCCCCACTCCAGTTGTATGTCATCTGAAACGTGGAGGATTTCCAGCGAGGTGGGCGTGCGAGCATGCGCAGTTTGGAATAGGTTCGTCGTTAGCCCGCCCATCGGCTTGCTCTGCCGATACCTTTTTGACTTTTCAATTTGGAAATCTCAAATTGGTTTGAAAGTTGGGCCGAAAAAAACCTAACAGTTATTACGATTTAAATTGGCATTCGGTCGTATTTTATCGCCGCTGAGAGTGTATATGCTGTGGATGGCCTGTCAGCAGCATCACCTGCTGTCCGGAAAAGGATCAGTAAAAGATAGTGTCCATGGAACATCCATTGCTTCCTCAGTCCAGAGTCCAAACCGAAAATTTGCCATAAAATATCTAGTGCTGATTTAACTAATACTATCCATACGTAATTCAGCTTCACAGCAAATAAACAAAAAAATATACAGTAGTTAATTTTTATTCAACTTGAGATAAATGAAATGTTTGACTTTGATTACTTGAATTTTTTATTTTTTTAATTCTTAAAGAAATACTGTTGATGAGCAGTAAGTTTGTTGATGCAATGGATGTCAATAAAGTTTGCTAAATTTTTATACACTTTGGGGAAGTGGGTGGTGTATGAGTTTAGCCTATCAATTATTTAGAAGTTACTGTACACTTTTAATGGATTAGCTTTAGAGCTCATTTTCAAAGATTTCATTAGCATACTTAATCCTTTCTAATGAGAATAGTAATCCTGCTTCAACTAATGACGTTGATTTTGTATACACAGTATTGGCCGACGGTTCAAAGCCACGACGAAATGTGATTAGAAAATACCAGGAATATGTGTTGCAAATTACTTTTCTCAAATTGCCTGCATGTCTTGCATCGTTCGCATCGTATTGCTCAACGTAGAATTTATATTACATGCTTGTTATTTTTATAATGTGTTTACGGAATCCATAAAAACAAAGTCGAGCAGAGTGGCATAGTTTATTAACTTATCGTGTACTTACTATTTTTTCAGACGGTCGGCAAAAAATGGATTGAAACCGTCTAGACGATTGCTTCACAGTAAGGTAAGGTTAATATTGTATATAATTTGCTAATAACTATACATGGACTGACATATTTCCTGCTGCCAGACTTATTTTTGAAAATATTATGCATGTATTGTACAGTATTTGTTAAAATGGTTTAATCGTATTTACATGAGTTCACGGAAGTACTGCACTCGACTGAAAGGAAAACTTACTGTTGACTGTAAGACGTTACGAGAGGGCTGTTTGCTGGTGCGTAATACGATTTGTAATAACCTTGAATCAATGAATGATCAGAGTTGATATTTTTTACTGTATTTCAAATTTGTGCAAACGACATTGGTTTGTTGTAAACTAACTTAAATGCCCGGTAAACCGTTTTGCGTTATAATAAATATTTTATCGGGAAGAGATGACTTAGTCTTAATTTATTTTGAAATTTGCTAAAATTGCTGATTAATGTAATTTTTGAATTATCAATATTATGGAAACAGTTCAAATACAGGTACAGTTGGTTGATGGGCCTCAATTAAAACAACCACCGCGAAGTTAAAACAACGTATGTAACACTATGTACACTCACTAAGACGACTTGAGACTTTTTCACCTTTACTCTACTCATTGCACTTTAGTTTAAGATGATTACATCCAAGCTAATAAAAAATCTAACTACGTCAACATTTTGGGCGATGCAATACCAGATTACAAATGCATTTTCCAAGCAAAGATTAAATGCGATATGCACTTAACGTGAGCGAATATTTTTGAAACCCGTTAAGGCGCATGAACCTCATGCACCTCAACAATTTTAGTAATTTTTTTATCCAACCCATTTTATGATAATTTTATGATATCGTATTTCAAATTATAATGTAAATGTATGCAAATCGCCACAAGATGTTCCAAAGTCTCTAATGGTGCTTTTCCCATTGGATGATGCAAGCTTAGTTCAGTATCAGGGTTATCGGCTAACCTTGCTCCACTACCCTTATACAAGAACTGCCCGAGATGGGAAGCTGATTGACTCCACATGAGATCAATGTCATGTTGGAGCTGGCCTATCCGGTTTAATTGTGTCTCCACCTATAGGGGTTGGCGGAAACATGGTCACCGGAGCCTGCATGCAGAGAGCGAGAGAAAGAGAGCATTGATCGCCGAACGCGCAGCATCAATGTTTATACGTACGGGGCGGGCCAGCCATGCGCCCCTTACGGAGGGTGCAGAAAGCGTGCAGTAGATATCCCGCATTGCAATCCGCGCATCTTTTCTGGACTGCCGCGGCGTTCAATCATGCCTTTTGTCTGGACACGGTCCGTGGCTGTGAATGTACGCCGCGGTCGTTGCTAATTGGTTGCTTGTACAGTCAGTTCCCGATTACAACGCGTGAGCCGGTCACGCGGATAGACTCCCCCTCCCTACTAACCTGTCATCCGGAGACCCCTGTGCGCATATCTGAGTACTCTGTAGGACAAATTAAATTGAGATGCGATATTATTTTGACAAAGGTTTGTCTTTTCCTTTTTTGGCATTTTTTATCGTGGCTCGTACCTGTGACAATCGTACTGGTACCTAAGTTCATCACCTAATGATGAGCCATGTTGAGAAAATGCTGTATGTTGACATGCTGAATGTTAAAACAATTGTGAACTGTATTGAAGCGTTGAACCATCTAAAATGTGTTGTGAAACGTATTGTCCATAGCGGGCACATGTCGAAGCTTCTGGGAACGTTTCTGATCTTTCTGCACAACATTGCTAAATTCCTTCTTAAAGCTTTTGCCAACTGGTCATCTCATTTGATTCTAATTCGAATCAACATTTTATTCTTTGTTAACGAATATTGTAGTCTTACGAATGACGAAACTAGTAAATTAAACGTCTAGAAAGTCCAAATTGGAGAACTGATGATATCTATTGTTGATAACCAAATCTGTAATTTCTTTGTTTCGGCAAAGGAACCACGTTGCCAATGCCTTGCTTTTATTTAAGCTCTAGCTCTAAAATTAATTTGCACTGATGGATTTTATTCCATCAGTACGAATCGTTTCAAGTGCGTCCAATAGGGCCTCGGTCTAACGAGGACGCGCCTGCGCCATCCCAGTACACAGACTCGGAAAATGTCGAACCTTATCGAACCGAACGGTGTACGAGAGAGAACGGCGCGCGCTGTGCCACGCGGAAATAATTAGAAACTCGGGCGCAATTGTCGGCCGAAATGAGGCATGAAAACGCGAGCTTACGTGAACACACACACACACACACATCCCTCACTCTCGCACACACACATACTCGATGATAGTGTCTAGCTAGGCCTAACGACGGCAACCGTAGAGCCCGACCACGCGATGATGAGGGTCCGCTCTGGATCCACATGTGATGGCGGATGGATTTGAGTCCCGGCAGAGCCTCGAGGGGTGGTGATGGTGGTCGTGGTGATATAGGAGGTGATAAGTGTGTGTGATGCGGGAGTGTGGCTTCGATGCTTCCTGTGTATGAAAGACGGAAGATGACGCAATTACATATATCAATGAATAGTGTCGGGAGAGACTTACGATGAAGCCGCGTCTTATATCAGCTCTAATCCGAATCACTGTTCGGTGTCACTCAATGACGATCATAGACTGGGTCTTTTCGGGGTGACTTTCTTTTCGCGAATGCGTTTAAGTTGAGATACTCGTTACCCAAGATCTGATTAGTACTAATGGTTAAAGACTGATCGTTTGTGACCGAATGTGACGCGCTGTACATTGGAGCGTTACTGCAATTTTGGTAAATTGTTTCTATTTTAAAGTTTCCTGCAATACTCTTCTTGTAGAGGAATCTTAAATTTGAAGATGCTCTCCTTATACATAGTTTATCTAAAGAGACATTTAGCGATTTTACTTTGCATTTATCATCACTAAGGTTTGCCAAAATTGTTTAGAATTTTTAAATTATTTTGCCGAATATATTTAAAATGGAAGCCGCTGTATAT
Organism: Melogona broelemanni; assembly: GCA_033995665.1. Lineage (NCBI taxonomy): Eukaryota > Metazoa > Arthropoda > Diplopoda > Chordeumatida > Chordeumatidae > Melogona > Melogona broelemanni. Next base: position 3,453 of record JAUJYS010002816.1, on the reverse strand, counting down.
TTACGTAGTTAAAAAAATAGACTCATAATTGCTATCGTTCTGAACTATTTGCGCGATGACTGTGTTGAAAAATTAGAAAGGTTGATCTGCTTTATTACAAAGTGGTTATTTAAGGTATAGGCGAAATGAAAAGAAAAACTAAAGAAAGATAATGGATGGCAGTGCTAATAAAAAGATCTGTCATCCTGTCACCTTTCTTTTCACCCCGCTGCGAGGAAGCAGCGATCAAATAGTGTAGTCCCTCAGGGTCGAATATTTCAGAGAACCCCTGATTCTATTAGTCCAATAATGTAATAAAAAATGTGATTACAGATTAGGTTTTCCTGATCGCAAGGACCCTAGAGCAACGTTGTCGTGTGATTTAGTGGTGGCCCTTTTTAGGATCTCGTAAATAAATTATGACCGAAAGCAAAATGTACATTTTTAATAATTTAAAAACCGGTAAAGTGGTATGATCTTTACAAAAATAAAAGGTTTGACATTTAAAATAACTATATTTAAACTGTGAAATATTGTAATATTTAAATAGCTCGCGAAAATACCCAGACATCTTAACACGTTTTACTGTATCTTTTTCATTTGGTACGATGCACTTTTGAATTTCATTCAAATGCATTTTAATGCTTGTCGTAATACATTGCATTATAGTTATTTTAGTGCGTGTCAACTCGTTTCTCTGTAGAATGCAAAACGTTGCGGCAAATATTATCTCTCATTCACACTTTGTGTTAAATACTCTGAACAGCTTCAAACATACGATAAACATCAGGAGACGTTCATAACAAGGTGGTCTGGGGTTGGGGAGAGGAACGTAGAATGTATTTCGGTATGGATGAAGGGCCCGGGGTTTTAGCTGCGCCAAATTGAATTACGGCGTCTAAGAAGGTATAATCTACTGTTCATTTTTGCCTCCGGCTTTACGCAACATTTATGCGTCTATTTGTATTTATCTCGAAACGTGATCGCTACTTACAAGGTACTCGCAATGTACAAGCTTATACATGTATTTGCATTGCATGAACGCATAATGCTGGCTGTTGTGGCAGTGTGGTTTGATAATATGACTCGGTGCTTCCCAATATTATAATTTACGTTCCTAGCAGAAAGGACTGCTTTTATTTTAATCATGAAAACAAGTTTTAAACGAAACAGACAACGTTAAATATGTGAAGCAAAGTAATTTTTCAAGGGTAAGAAAATAAATTGAATGGTAAAAGTGAAATTTATTAGCGATTAAATAAAATAGCTGCAAATCTCCAAATGCACTTTTAGACTTGCATGTGCAATACGGATTTTGTTTACAGCGAAACAAAAAATTTCCATTTTGCAGAAAAATATACTTTAATCTTACAGCAATGCTCAGTAGAACGATAAGATATCCCAACTCAATTTGTATTTCCAATTGCTACACGAGCGCAGATATAATCACGCAGAAATAGGATAAGATGTTTGCTCCCAAACGTTCACTGTGAGAAAAGAATGGCTTAAATAAGTCATCTATTGTCTTACAAAAAAGTGTTGGAGTGAGCAGCCATTAGCAAACACAAAAAAAAAGTTAAGTTTTTTTCCCCCCACTTATTTTTTTTCCAAAGTAAGATGTTCACTTTCGGCATCCTAAAAAAAGAAAACTCCGTAGAAGCGTCCCGTTTTTTGGGCGCGAGTCCCTTTGGTATGTACCGTCGCGAGTGTCCCGCGATGGGGATCACGTCCGACATCGCTATCGACGGCAGTGCTGGCGGCGCCCGCTCGATTCTTGCAACCCCCTAACGCGCGTTCGGATGTTTTTTTTTCTTTTCACTTTATCGAATTCGGATAACTCGCGTCATTTCGTTATTATAGAGTCGACAACACGTGTATAGGCCTAATCTTCTTGAGACCAATGCGGTAGTATCGAAGTAGCCCATTCGGTATTGCCGTATTGCCACCGCCGGACCCAGGTTCGATTCCCGGCTCGGGCTCTCGTTTATTCGATTCCCGGGCACTGGTAACAATGCGTCTCTACAAAGATGCTAAGTATTATAAAGGGTCAAGATTATTCATTGATTGTCTAAAAAAATTGATAATTGTAGAAAAAATGGTCATTTCAGACTTAATTTAGTTTGCACTGTTCGAACGCATGGTAGAATTGGCAGAGTTAGTAACACAATACGAATTCAAGAATATAATTTCATGTATATTTTGTAAGTTTGTTTGTAATCATCAAGCGTTTCACAAGCATTGAACTAGACTTTCCACTTTGGTCTGGTGCTGGGCATTTTAAGCTCTGTATTAACCCTTTCCCCTGTAAAATCGTTTGCTAAACAATTAAGTATTAATGGAATTTACCGTTTACATTTACGGCAAATACATGCATATAAAAATGTGATAAGATGCTGAACCACTACAGCAGGTTATTCTCAGGTATTATTTCTAGTAAAATTCAGGTATTAATTCTAATAAAATACTATATTTTTAGAGAAACTACTGTAATATACAGTATATTTTGGTTGGCAGGCCCCAGGAGGCCACACGTCAGACGCAATCGGTGGCAGTGCATTAGGGCTGCGGACATTGGCGGTGTTCGTGACACGAACAAACCCACTTTTCTTCTTTTTCGGCGAAACTGACATTTCTGTTGTATTGAACAAACACGGAGGCCATTGTCATCGCAACAATTTCATATCGAACGCGGGATATCAGACTAGATGTGACTTGCTTCCATATCCTCCTGAGACATTGGCTCCTGAGACTTTCTAGATGTTTCTATGATACTAGCTTGCACGTGATCATGCCCATAAATAGAAACAAAGCAGAGTTAAGAACATGTATACTTTTCACAAAAACTGTGATGAAAGTGGCATATACCTGAAAGTTCGAAAATATTCACAAAAATTGCTCGTATGCGCGACTCTGAATCACGTGACTGAATAGCGGCGGTGTTTCCCTTCCACAAGCGCTCGCAGAGAGCGCTCTTTCGATGCACAAATAACACGCATCTGGTCCCAGGAGACAAAATATTGTGTTCCGTGCGAGATGCATACGATAGTAGAGCAGATCCGTACAGTATGCGATAGGCTTTGTATATTGCGTACCCGCAGGCCTGTTATGTGGTGTGTTTAGGCGGGTGCAACCTCTATATTTGGGTTAACTATATGTAATATACGTTAGCAAAATATAGGATGAGTCTTAACAATCGATGCGTGTACGTGAGAACACGCTCAGATCCTCCGGAGATCCGCGCTGAACCGGTTTCCTTTTCATTGAGAAGAATGAAAGTGTTCGTGTAACTGCCTTTGGGCAGATGCCGCCAAACTGATCAGAGGAATATCACGATCAGATTATGAATTATAATTTATTTTTTGAATAATTACGATTTTTTTTAAATATTAAAAATAAATTGTAAAAATAATAATTTTTTTTTTTTTTTTTTTTTAAATTCACCGTAGCGCCTAGTGCACTACAGGAATACTGCAC
>JAUJYS010002815.1:0-14078 GCA_033995665.1 Melogona broelemanni | reverse complement strand
CGTTAGCCTGGGGTACTGGCGTCACCCCTGAACTTCCATTAGGGAGTCCAGAGCTTAGGGGTGGATCCTGCAGCCTGCCATCCTTCTTCCATTCCCTTCCCTGCAAAAGAAAGCCGCATCCCTCCAAGGGGGCGTATCTGGTAATTTGAAATTTGGCCTAACATAGATTTCTGACCCGTGTTGGGTTTGTTCCTTTTGAAAATAAGAAAATCCTCTGTTCCTCCTGTGAAAAAGGAACCAGTTCCCGTTCCAGTTCCAACAAAAATTAAAAAAAACTTGACCATCCCGTTTATTTCATAATTTTTTTTTTAAAATAGAGTAGAAAAAAAAACATTTAATCGCCATTTGTACCAGTCTTTAATCTTAACGCATTTTCGAAATTGGCATCAGAAAAAATGTCCCTAAATGTTCCACTTTCGAGAAATATTGGAAAATGGTACTCTTAAGAAATTGAAAGTTATGACAATAGGAACCCTATAGCTAACCTTTATCCTTTATTTATCTACGTTCCTTTCCTACCCAACACTGCTTCTGAACCTAGGTAGGGATTTTTAACAACGCAGAAAATCGCTTTACTTCAATTCCGAATGAAAGCGCAAATTTTTCTCGCACGAAAAGATTACGGAGTTTGCACTAGGGAATCGAACCCGAGTCTCTGGCACAGAAGGAAGGCGAGAACGCTTTCGCCACTACCGATAGCTCCAAACGCGCTGTGATAAAGACACAACTGAAATAAGATATTTATTATCTACCAAGCGCCGAAAGGAACACAGAAAAAAATATTTGTAAAATTAAGAAGAACAAATAACAAAAGTACTTATTAAATTAGAAAATGTCTCTTCGTTGATTTCAGGGAAGGAATTCTGCCCGGCTACCTGACGACTCCGTGGTGCTGCTACACCGTGTTCGTCTTTGTCGTGTTCGGTTCTTACTACCTTACAGCCCTCAGACTCGGTCAGTATCGGTCAAAATTATTCCACTGTCGACACTTTAGAAAATTGTACTTTTAGAAAATTTAAAGTTATATGAAAAGGAACCCTGAACACAGAAAAGCAACTAACGTTCCAGTGCATAGAGCATGGAGAACACTGCATAGAGCATAAATACGATTTTATCAACTTTACTTTTTTGTCTCTTTCAGAATTCCATGGCTCCATAGTGTACGACCTGTTCAACAAGTACTAGATACACGGTGCATTTAGATTAAAATACTTTACTATACATTAATATCCTAAATAGGACTGTGTCCTGGGGATTTCTACGCGGCACCATGACCGAGAAAGTATTTGGCGAAGTGAATTTCTTAACCGTCTTGGAAATTATTGAATCCTTATAAAATTGATAAATTTGTTTGCGGAGCATCTTGATTGGTTCTCTATGACAAAGGGATCTAAAATGACATAGAACTAGAATGGCTTACTGTACTCGTAGAAGTTTAAAAAACATCGAAAGACGAGACAACTCGCAAGCAAATAGAAAATACCAGGAAATACGAAATAATTTGTGAACACGAAAGAAAAAGGAGAAAAAGAAAGGTTTTGCGCATCGGTTTGGAGGATATGGGCAATTAATTTTTCACAATAAAGTTAATGAAAAGTTACAAAGGAAGTTTACAAAACTGCATTGGATACTTGAGTTGCAGTTATAAAACTGTAAATTTGCCAGAATCGCTAAGACTTTATGCTTATACGAAATTCAATTGCCACCTAAGATTAATATTTAATATGTATAACAAAACAATTTCGTTCAGCTTAAATACTAATAACGCTTTTTTTCCACAAAATACGTAAATAGTAATAATTTGGACAGAAAAAAACAAAGGCTTTGGACATGAGCCTAAGCAACCGAATGCTAAAAAACCTGACTCCACGCTCGTCAAGAGACCAGGAACTACCCACCAATAATAATCAACTAACTTATTGCTTCACCCCTCCCCCATCTCCCTATCCTACGCGCTATATGTGCGGATCAACATGCATTAATTTATTGACATATTATAATTATAATTATGTTCGGACAAGATAAATGGTAGAAGTAACGAAAACGGCATTTATGCCATCTGTGTCCAATAAGGTAAATTTTTAAAAGATTTTTTTAATTGAATCGCGATTATAGAATTAGGCTGAATCTCTGCTACGTAACACGCAGCGATTTTACGTCGTTCGACATTGCGTTAGAGTTTGAAGAAAATTGTAATGGGGGAAAAATCACCGAGGTGTACAGACTTGTGAAAGGGCAAATGTCGGATGAATAAAATTGATTTTCCACAAAAATAGAAAAATAGTGCTCGTAACTTGTTGTGACTGATATAGTCACCTTCAAAATGAAACTGATTAACAGTATAACTATCTGACTTTATATTATTGATTTTATTTGTTTATTATATTATATGTCTCGGCGCGTATTTGTTACACCACCGTCGGTTTTTTTATGTAGCATAATCTCAAAATTCTCGATAAAAACACAAATAGCATAATCAATTGTCCCTACAATGAAAACAAAACACCTGAAAATGCTTGTTTCTAATGTTATAGAAAAATTAAGCACGAGAAAATAAATTCGAAGGTTTTGACACTTAATCAACGTTTTTATAAAACAAGTAAAGTTACAATTTGACTTACAAAATAAGCGTTCGAAATCGTTGTCCAGTCTTCCAGTCGAGATTTAATCCACTGGACGATAACTTCGTGCAACAGTAGTCTCGTCTCGTCTCGTCTCACATGACAGCCAAAGTACTGAGGACGATAAAATTGAACTCCGGTTATTTAGCGATTGAGAGCATTTGTTTGTCGACGACGCGGATTAAAATTTCAATACGGTATCATATACAACGGTACAACACGTTATACCAAACGCAGCCAGAACAAGAGTCACGCAACCTACCGGAAAAGGAACTAGTCTATCGATCGCCCTAGCACAGCGATACTTTTCTAATCGATTATCTATAGCCTCCATTAAAATGAGAAGGGATCGATAACCGCCATTAACACCTTAACGCATAACTAGAAATAAACCTTACTTTTTTATTTACCTTTTTTCGAAAACTGATTGCTACATACTCTGATAATGCACAGGACATTTCAACGAACAAGTCCAGAAGGTTGAAATGCAATGCAATCAGGCATTCAACTTACCACCAGAGCTGGCATCAAGAAGACGTAGGCAAGAGTTGTGAGGGGGCGAAATGGTCCAGCATCTCCTGTTCCAACGGATGGGTGTCCCCGGTAACGATGAGGGAGTGCAACGGGAGACCAAGGTCGATGTCGGGAAGACGAGCGAGCGGGGCGGCCACTATCAGCTGACTCGGCGAGCCGACCCGAGCCAGACCCACACAAACCGTATTTTCAGTCAGAACTAATTGAGAGGAGGGATTCAAAATTAATACCAATGAATACGGGGATTTTTTCGGAAGAACAATTTTATTATTATTTGTTTGTTTAATGACAATCAGGGTTAAGTTCGTTCCTTTTGAAAAGGAACCAGCTGTTCCCGGTCCTCCAATGAAGAAGGAACCAGTTCCCGTTACAGCTCCACAAAAATTAAAAGGAATCTAGGCGTTTTTAAGTTCCTTTTCAAAAGGAACCTGGAAATTTTCCATTCCTTTTGCGTTCCTTCGATTAAAAAATATTTAAACAAACATTTAGGAAAACTAATCTACAGGACAATTGTAGATTTGCGGACACAGGCCAAATTTGAGCTTTCAACATATCAAAATCTTTCCTCTACATTACTCTAAATTACCCCTGGATCAAAGACAGTCCGCCCCGGGAATCGAGCACGGAACCTCCGCAATACCAATTGGACTACTATTGGGCTTTAACTATGTATACATGTATAATAAAGTAACATGACGAAGCATTGTCGTTCCAACTCACCGGTCGCTGAACCAGATTCTTTCCGCCGCTGAATCGCCGTCAGCATTTGAGTGGCGGCTCGAGCGACGGTCAAGAATGAGGGAGGTTCGTAAATTTTTCGTCCCCTGTGTTTAAACAAAACTTGCGTTAGGCTAGAAAATTGCTAAAAAACGAACATAAAAAATTATATAAGACGAACTTTAAAAATTGTGTACATCGAATTGATCTGAATAGAAATTAAATTATCCTTCAACAACGAATGAATCGAAAACGAAAAGAAACCAAAAAATCTTAAAACAAATGAATTAAAAGGTTTATGGAAATTGATATTTCAACACAATTATTCTTAAATGAAATGCTACTACTGTCCTAAACAATTTGAACATTTTGGCAGTTACTTATAACACGAATTGAACACTAAACGAACTGAAAAATTGTACGGTCCTCGTAGCTCAGTGGTAGAGCATCCGCCATGTGTGCGGCGATTCCGGGTTCGTATCCCGGCTCGGGGTTTCGTTATTCGCTCCCGAGGTACTGGTGAAAATGTGCCCTTCCACGCTCAAGCGATTAGAGGGGAACAGAATCTCCTGTTGTGATATTAATTTCAGTGATTACGATCATTAATTGACAATAAAAATAAATAAAATATAATAAAATATTTAAAAAATGAATGCACTCTCAAGTAAAATCAGTTGAAACAATGAAAATAACAACGAACAGCTACTTGCCTTATAAGATTTTCTGTCGACTGTTCGTGCATCTTTATATCTACGATAAATTGAATAAATTTTCATGGCATTATTAGACTTCTTCAAGCAGATCAACGCTTCAAAATATCGCTTTTGCACAACTGAGAGACACGATGGAAATCTTACCTAGTAAGCACAGAGTGTGCAAGCCTCGCTTCAAATTGTCTTCAATTTTGTCCAAGAAGCTGTCGGGTTCCCAAGAGTCAGTCCACATAACAATGGAAGCCGTTTCACCGAACCTGTAAAGCTAAACAAATCGACGTTTTATTCCATAAACATTTATTTCTTTATTTAACACATTTTTTAATCCTGTGCTATTTTGCCAATCAAATTTGACAAAAAATGTAGAAACTTAGTTTAAAGGTAAGCAATAACTAAATAAATATTTAACTGATAATAAAAAACTAGTTTAATTTAGTGCGATAGTAAAATACTTTAACTTTATACTGTACATACATCACGTATAGGAGTAAAACAACATGGTCAATCACTGTAGTGCAGTGTTTCCCAAACTTTTTGGCTCGCAGAGCCGTTTTTAGAGCCAATATCAATAGCGGAGCCCCTTTTAATACAAGTACATGGCATTCGTATACAAGGATTTATTTATTTTATTTTCCGGGAGTGGCCGGGGAGCCCCTGGAAAATGCCCGCGGAGCACAGTTTGGGAAACGAGGCTATAGTGAATACCACAACAAGATATTATGTACCCCTCTGAGCTCTCAAGCATTTGTGAATTGGAACATTTTCATCAGCACCCCGGGATCGAATAAAATAGTCCGAGTCGGGTATCGAACCCAGGATCGCCGAAACTACAGGCGGTTGCTCTTCCGCTTGGGCTACTACAACGACCGCACAAATTAGTACATTCCGTATAGATTCATTTAGATCGCAATTAACAAGAAAAATATACATGTACGTACAAGGACTCAGTATAAAATAAATTTTAAAAACTGAGGCCCCAATCAAAAGAACACTTTGAAGTACCTGAAGCCCGCAGCATCCCACAGCGCTGATGATGGAAGTGTTGTGGATGACTAAATACGGAATGTTCATCTCTTTGGCCCTCAAAATGAGATCCATGTGAGTTGTGGCGCTACATTTGGAATTAAAACAATCAAAGAAGCGAAATGAATTCAACGAAAAAACCAGAGCTGTTCCCAATCATTCAAATTATAATTACTTAGTATTTCTTTTCCAAATCTTAATTCAAATAACTTTAGCTAACAAACTCACCCGAGTGGATCGCCGACAACAAGAAAGGCGATTTCTTCAGTTTGAGCATCTTTGAGAATCTCGCCTTCAGAATTATATAAAAATTAATATGTTAATATCATCTCAATTGAGGTTATAGATTCGATATGTTTTGTGTACTTTGGACGTAATCCAAAATGACAAAATGATAACTCATAAAAATCGTAATGAGATTACATTAACACCGACCAGAGTTGCTTTCCACCATCTCTCGGTCTGCAACAATCACTTCTCGACCATAGAACTTCTCCTAAAAACATTAAAAAAAAATCAGATCATAGCCTTATTCAGTTGCATATACCCATAGGTGAAACGTTTGAGGTATCGGCCGGGAACCGAACCCAAGTTCACATGCATAGTAGGAGAGAATGCTTGTAGCCTACTCACCAAAGCCTCCTTTCCAACGCTCATAATCGACGTGTAGCTTTCAAGGAAGACCCGTTTTGCGCGCTTCACCACTTTTAACCCCTTGCATGTAATATCTTCGGCATCGCCCAAACCCAGACCGATCAAATAAAGCATCCTGGAATCCTGGATCATGAGCAACAAGATCACGTTGCATAACTTGCAATGGTGGCCGCCATCTTTTACGATACCATTTCCGGGTCCGCTACTGGGATTGCCGTATGGGGCGGCACCTAGTGGGCCCACGTCGCAACGAAGTTCGATCTCTCAATGGTTAGCCCCGCCAAAAACGAAAATGCAACGGTGCAAACATTTTTGAAGAATATTTCAAAAGTTCATAGAATTGCCAAACAGGAAAAATAGTCATGTTCCTTCCAAAACAATAATTGTGCAAAATACATTTTTTTTTTTAAATAAAAATTAAATTAACTTACAAAACAAAAACCGTAAATTGAAAATATATAAATGAAACTAGTTTGTTATCACATAAACAATATTATTATCGTTTGTTATCACACTTATTTTGAATGACCGATAGTAGGGAAATTATTTCGCCTATCTTGACATTTAAAAAGGGGAAAGTTTCTCTGTTTACGACCAAGATTTTTAAAGAAAATATTATCTTTTAAAACCTTTGTTTGTGACTTGCACTTTTTGATTTTTTTAAAATAAGCAAATGAGTAGCTAATATCCGGACGAACCAAAGCGGAGCATGTTGACAAGTCCTGCACATAAAAAATGTATAAGGCACATATCATTGCACACGTTAATTTATTTGTTGTTCGTTTTGTATCAAGATTATAAAAAAATGAGCGAAACAGCTGTGAACAAAATGTCATAAGTGTTAAACCGTACCGTATTATAGTAAATAAAGAACTTGTTTTAATAGAAAAAATGGTGTAGAAACTATGAGTATAGCCCATAGCTTATGATCGAACACGTTTCATGAAACACACTCAGTCTCACTTATCAGCCTCAAAGTAAAAATAATTCAACTCATGTTCATAATCTGAAGAAACCTGAATGCCTTGTAGGATATGCTGGAACCGTTTCATGTCATGCGACAACTGTTCGTAATCCAGACCCAATGACAAAGAGGAGCAGGCACTGTCAGCATTGTCGCCATCCTCTGAGTTTGCCTGAACCTGAGGCAGTATGCCTTGTGGTGTCTTTTCATGCTGCTGCATATCAGGTTGCAACTGCTCGCTATCCAGACCCAATGGCAAAGAGGAGCAGGCATTGTCACCACTGTCGCCAGTCTCCAAGTTTAAAGAATCCAACTTGTGTTCATGATCCGAAGAAATCAGAACCTGAAGCTGTATGCCTTGTGGTATTTGTTCATGCTGCTGCATGTCAGGTTGCAACTGCTCACTATCCAGACCCATTGGCAAAGAGGAGCAGGCACTGTCATCAGTCTCTGAGACAGTCACAGAATTTAAAGATTCCAACTTGTGTTCATGATCCGAAGAAACCTGAACCTGCGGCTGTAGGCCTTGTGGTAACTGTTCATGCTGCTGCATGTCAGATTGCAACTGCATGCTATCCACATCCAATGACAATGAGGAACAGGCACTGCCACCACTGTCATCACGGCCACCACTGTCATCACGGCCACCACTGTCATCACGGCCACCGCTGTCATCACGGCCACCGCTGTCATCAGTCTCCGAAGGAGTCAAAGAGTTTGAAGGACTCAACTTGTGTTCATCATCCGAAGAAACCTGAACCTGAGGCTGTATGCCTTGTGGTATCTGTTCATGCTGCTGCATGTCAGGTTGCAACTGATCGCTAACCATACACAATGACAAAGAGGAATTAAAAGCAAAAAGGAATGACGAAGAGGAATCAAAAAGTGGTTCATGCTGCTGCATGTCAGGTTGCAACTGCTCGCTATCCAGACCCAATGACAAAGAGGAACGGGCACTACCACCACTGTCATTGGTCTCCATGACAGTCACAGTGTCCACAGAATCCATCTGGTGTTCATGATCTAAAAAAACTTGAACTTGTGGCTTTATGCCTTGAGGGATCTGTCCGTGCTGCTGAATGTTGGGTTGCCACTGCTCTCTAGCCAGGCCCGATGAGGAGGATGAAGAGAGGGCACCTGTATCACCGCCACTAGTTCCAGCAACTGAAGCATTCAGCTGCTGGATTTTGAACTTTATGACAGCACAGAGGAAAGCCTGGCACCTCTTGTTCTGCAATAAATGAAAGCAAAGCATAATTCGATCAGGAGGCTATAATCAAGGAAACTGGCGACATCAAAAATCAGTGATGGCAGGCATGTGACATGAAGCATTATGATACGAAGCAGTGATGGGATGGCAGTAAGGTAACAGTGGGTAAACTGCTTTCTTGGACTGAAGAATCTGAAGAAATTATTTGCTAATCTCTTGATTAATGACTTGTGTACCGAAGGCGAAGGGGCTACACTGGGAAAAACATACAAAAAAATTGAAGACATTTATAATTGCCAACCCGAGCAATGATGTTTACAATTGCCAGTCCGATCAAGGAGCAATGAACAGGATGGAGTAAGGAGGACACAAAACCAATTGTTTTTTATGTACGAGTATAGTTTTTATGTACGAGGTTGTTATGTTTGCACACCCATGCATAAAAAATAATTGGGCTGTCCTCATTACACAATCCCGTTTATTGCTACATGTTCGGGTCAGCAATATGGTAATTACCATAATGGAATGGTTTTTAAGCAAATGGTAATTCAAATAAAAAAAATGCGATATGTAAATATCTCAATTTTTTATTTTTATGTTCCTACTCATGCACACTAATTTAAATAACTGCCTCAAATTCTACTTCAGAGTTTAGTACAGTAGAGTTTAGATACTAAAAACACCATAATTGTTTAGTACAGAATTTCTTCATGTCCTTCATTCCAAGAAAGTAGTACTATTGAATGGAAGCAACTTAGACTTCAACATGCAATTATTCCTGTGCTAGTCACACGATCTCATAGTCCAATAGTTGTACCAGGGTAGGGTAGGGTAGGGAATGGCAGCTGGTATAGTTATCATTGGGAACTGATGAGGGCCAACTAATCATCATTAGGCAACACGCAATTTGACAGTTGCACACACATTAATTCTGTCTGTCTAATATGCCCTAATAACCCTCTGCAAACTAACTATCCCCGACTACTATAATGCAATTATTTTTTAAATCGCCATAATACTCAGTGTGGCGATCACATAAATCTAAATTAAGTGTGGCTAGGGTGTCATCCAAAATAAAATAGGCGACACTTACCCCGCAATGACGAGCATGGTAGTCGCAGATGTCCATGATACTTTCACATTCTTTACAAGCCTTGTCCTCGTTGTTGCAGTTATTCATATGCCAAATATTCAGTTGCATCCTATTGCATTCGTATTTTTGACAGTTGGCATCTTGGCATTGGCTTGCATGCACCATGGCATCCGCAATGACCTGCATGGCTAGGTGAAAATGCGGAAGGTCCAACCATACAGACACGCCATACAGCTGCTGGAGACGGAACCGCAGCCTGTGCTTCATGGTGGCGCAGAGGAATACTTGGCACTCTCTGTCCTGCAATAAATAAGAAGAAAAAAAACTGATCAGAAGACTAATCAAAGGAAGGGGTAGATCAATAGCCATTTCCACGTTTTACTGTTGCACCTCCCGATCCCAATTTCTCTTAGTTCAAAAATTAATACCAAGAAGCATTTGACGTAAACTCTGCACCCACGTGCTGCTTAGGCAATACGTGAAGGGCATACGGTTTTATGTTCCTAGTCATACATACCGTGGAATAAATAAATTCCTCAAATTATAAATATATTCAGTAATTCAGAGTTGAGCTTCCCCAACCAAATAAAGCAGTTTTCTTGAATGAAAGCGAATTCAGCGACTTTGAGATGATTTTTCAGTTCTAGTCACAAGATTTGAATGTCCTATAATTGCACCAGTTTCTTTTTATTTGTGGAAATGATAAATTCGACTATGTTGTTAGCTATGTTAGGGCCTATAAAGCATCATTAGGTAACAGGTTGAAAATAAGTGTAGTGAGGATGGCGCCGATGGCCCCAAAAATAAAATAAGCGACACTTACCTTGCATTGCCCAGCATGGCAGCAGCAGATGCCAATAAAACTTTTATATTCTCTGCAGCCCCCATTGGCCTGGTGTGTGTAGTTGTTTGTATGCTCCATACCCAGCTTTATCCACTGGCATCTGGATATGTGGCAATTGGTGACTTGACACTGGCCAGCGTGAACCAGCGCTTCGAGGGCAAGCTTAATGGACGGGGGAATAGAGCGGGCCAAGCCGCTCTCCTGGGAGAGGCAAAAATTATGTGTTACAAAAATTAACTTGCATTTCAATAGACATACCACAATCACTTCAACACTTCAAGGTGCTACACAACTGCGCCAAACTCTCCTTGCAGAGATTAAATTTATTTCCTTGCATGGGGAAAACAGAATCACAATGGTGGTCAACCAAAAAATTTAGAGCGCAACTAAAACAAAGCTTCTTTGTAAGAGCCAAATACATTCTGTAGTTATCACTTGAGCATCGGTGTGAGATTGATTATTTGGATTTGATGCGATACATCTGTATTACAACAAACTAGAAAAATGACCCGGCTGCGCCTGGGGTAAGGGGATGAAAAAATTGGGAAGTCCATTAGCTTAAAAAACGCAAGGAAACTGAATTAATTTTGAAATCGTTTGTAAATGTATGGAGGCTTACCACCATCATTAGTTCATTGATCACAGTCATTGGTTTGGGGGAAAAATGATCCTTTTTTTATTATTTTTCACTACCAGTACTCTTAACAGTGTAAACCTGAATATTGAATAACACAATCTTAATTGAACGTTTAAACACATTCTTATTTTATCATATATGCTGGATGGATTTTCTTGGTGCTGCTAGACGCTGCAGCACACTGTTCTTTCTGGAGCCAGTAACGAGCATGCAGGAATTAACATTTCAGGATAAAACCAAAGTTAACCCACAATTTCTTCAGAAATCATCCATATTTCAAATATCAAAAATACTGCCCATGCATTTCTGGCTGAGAAAGCACAACTTGACACCAACAATAAAATCTGAAGCACTGGACAAAAAAACCCACAAAAGGTCAAAACTACATCAGAAAATTCTTTCGTTTTGCAGAATTAAGTTTGTCGCTCAACTGGAAAACGAAAATAATTCAACTGGATTATATCGAATGAATGAAAGTGAACTCACCCCTCCACCCAGTATCAAAAGTTGTTCAAAAACCTTGTCTGGTCTATCAAAGCCAATGTTCTTCACATAAATCTGGTAAATCGGTGGTGACTTTCGCAGATAGAGATCATAAACAAATGTGTGCTTCGTAGGTTCTTCGTTGGACCTGTAGTACACCTCAATTGGAAATGTGAAGGCGGCGAATCCGAATTCTTTCACTTCATATGGCGGTTCCGTTATGACTGCAGTTTTAGAAAAAATGATAATATTATATTAGTCATGACGTTGATTTGAATTGCCGCTCTACACATTTAACAAACATAAATTAATTAAAAAATTTAACAAATATCCATATACGAGGGATCATAAATAGTAATGACGCCTATTTGTATTTGTTATTTCGAGAATGAAACGGCTCAAGAGAAAAAAAAACACGAAAATATACACTAGAAAAATAATTTAATTCTTTACTTTTTCCATTAATCGACATAGACATTGATGCATTTTTCGATTTTTCTTAAACATGTTTTTAGAAACCTCAGTCAAGAAATCGTTCGATTGAATAGGAACCCAATGAATAACCTCTTCATAATCTACTGTGTAGAGAATTTTAGGCGTCCGGGCCGTTCGTTATCTTTTGCTCAATTATAACATCATGTCTGCACAGTTCTTTGTTATTGAAGAAACATCGAGATTCAAAAATAGTGGGATGAAAAATCGAAAAATACTTCAATGGTGATGACGATTAAATGGGAAAAATAGAACACAAATTTCCGAATGGGGAACATGCTCCGATACAGCACCAAAAAGAAAGACAAGCAGTCTGGCGAACGGCCGCAACTTTAGTATAAGGTAATAATTAGTGTTCGAGATATTTTTCAAAAAAAAAATAACGAGCAAACCTTTAACCTCCATCAACACCCTAAAATAAGAAAAACAATTAATACTCATTTAAAATCATTCACATTTCTCTAAACGCATTTCTGTGATCTTAAAAACTTGTTAAATTTATGCCTAATTTTAAGCAAAGCTTTAAATTAACCTCAATCAAAGCTTTAAATTAACCTCAATCAAAACCCTAACATTAGAAAATGCGCAAAATCGTTCGCTGTTCTTTGATCGCGTTGCTGTGTTTAAAAAAACCTTGTCAAACATATTCATTATTTTAGGGCCAGTTAAAATAAATAAAATAACAGAGCCTGATAAAAAAAGGATAACCCCATCTTTGTCCTTAACTTGTCTTTGACCCCCGCCATTGGCCCCCTAAAGCTTGCGGGTATATATTGTAATTGTAATTGTAATAATCCCCCTTTTGCTTACCTCGTGTTGAGCGATAGAGGTCTGGCAGATAGAAGACTACTTTCTCCACGTAGTGTTGGATGTCGCAACCAGCGTGTCCTCTGACGTGCACGATCCAGACGTAAGTATAACCCGAGTAAATCTTTTTATTGGTCCAGATGGCGCTGTGCCCCACCTCGAGCTTCACCTGCATATTTGAGTTCTGCATACTGTGACAACCTACAAAATTTGCAAAAAAAAATTCAGTTTACTCTGTCGATTCGACTAGAATTTAAAATAAGGATAACCCGACTTTACACATTATTTTTTTTGTATTTTAATCTGTAGATCCAAAAAGTCTTTCAGCATTCAACTGGGAAATTAATTCCTATTTTAATCTGCATACTTGCGTAACGGGGAAACTGGCATTTCGTAAAGGAATATTTCAGTTTAGATTGTCGATTCGACTAGAAACTAAACTTTGTACACTTTCTTCATTTTTTTTTTGTATTTAAATCTGTATCAGAAAGATATCAGAAGCAGCTTTTCAATATTCTACTGCGAAATAAATTCCTATTTTAATCTGTATACTTGTGCAACGGGAAACTGGCATTTCGTAAAGGTTATTGATACTTTTCGAGGTTCTCATTCATAATCGCTATCCGATTATGCTATTGCCTTGAAATCTTGAAGGCCGTCAGTAGACACACAATTTATGTAAATGAAAACAATTTTGATCCTCGAATCGTTCATTCCAGTCGTAAGGTTGCGGAGAAAATTGCTTATTTTCCTCCTAGCGCGATAGCCGATATTTGTTTATCACTGGGTCAAAAATGGAACATTTAGGAAGATTGAAACAAACCTTTTCAACAGGACCATCGGGTCAATAGACTCTAAAAGAAACTGCATTTTCCAAAATTACACGGTTTGAAACGCGCAAATTGAGGTTAGAATTCGTGCAAACCCAGAAAGAAGTCACAACAAATATATTTCGAGTTTGCGGTATGTTTGAGCTTAAACAAGCATCGGCTACCGCGCAAGGAAAAAAATAAGCGAATTTCTCCGCAACCTAACCAACGAATATATAACAAGCGAACATGTACATAGCTTATCTATGCCGCATACATTGACTAATAGATTGATAAAACTCGAAATTAAAAAACGATGCGTATCATTTACACTGTGAGAAATTAAGAGTTTGCTTTCGCTACCGGGTCACGATATATATATTTTTTAATTTTAAATCAACGTAGTGCTAATCACTACAGGATTACTGCACCCTCGTGTCTCTATGGAGATATGTGAGGGGCAGGGAAGTGAAGAGA
>JAUJYS010002814.1:0-14080 GCA_033995665.1 Melogona broelemanni | reverse complement strand
CACATTCCAGTACCACAGAATCGAATAAACGAAAGCCTGCGCCGGGAATCGAACCCGGGACCATCCGTTTAGTAGTCGATGACCATAGCCACTGAACCACGGAGGCCGCTTTTGCTAATGAGTAAAGCCTTGACATCTTAACCGAAGCACATCCATTAGGCCGCTGCTGATTAAAACAACAAAAATCGTACCTGACTCATTTTCAAATTAAAAATCCGAAAGCATTGTTTTTTTACTCTTTTTAAATGGAAGGCGATCGTCGTAGCCCAGGCGGTAGAGCGATCGACTGTGGTGCGGCGGTCCCGGGTTCTGGGTTCAAGGTTCGGGTTCTCCTTTATTTCGATTCCGGGATACTGGTGAAAATGTGCCTATAATTATATAATTTTCAAGCGTTGGTGCTTACAGGTACTCTCCTAGGCAAGGATTCAGAGGTTGTTGTACGTCAAAATCTGGTAGTACTTTAGTTCAAATACTCTCCACAGGGTTAGTGGCGCTGCGATGCGTAATACTAATCGAATACGAATCGCAGCACCACTGGAACTATGGGAAGTATGTGAATTATCTTATAACCTGGCATTGTAATGCAGGAAACACTGTGAAAAATTATTCACTGAGAAAGACAAAGATACAAGCCTGCTGCTGGATACTGCTTAAAATGTCAAATAGTAGCACAAATTATTGTTAATTTTTCAAGCTCAAATTAAATTGAAAAATCTGAGAAAAGCAAGTTTTTTATAAATTCCTGTCTGACCACCATTTCTATAATGTAATGTAATGTAATTGTGGTGCGACCTGAATGGAGCTCTGGTCGCAACTGGTCGCACCACTTCAGTCACAGTAAGATCAGGGGGTGGGGGAGGGCATTCACCACCCCACCCCATATAAGACGCCGGAGAAGAAACGTTTGAAATTGAATTTGTAATGATCGTCGAGAAGTACTAAATGGCGAACGGAAAGACAGCCACTTCAACTATATGTGTACCATCATCCCCCCAATACCCCGGCCGTTTCCGACCCACCCACACCATGCCCACCCACTTCGACACAATCCTTTTTCGTTTTCTGCCCATCGACGGGTATTTTTCGACTCCTAATTAAATTTAACATGTCGGGCGACAGCGGCGCATTTTCGAGTCGCATGTACTTCCAGCTTCGATGTTGACGCCAGCATTGCGTCGCGTCGTCTTCTGGGGGGTTGGTGGATGGTGGTTGGCGTTTTTGACGGACTTGGCTGTTTCGTCGTAAGCGGTCGAACAGCTTGGACGACAAGAAATTTAGTTTCTCCTATGAGATAATAAAATGACATTAATTTCTTGTCACGCAGCCCTTGCATTTAAAAATATCTAATATTGTGGCGCTCTTATTTTTGGTTAAAACGGGTAGCTGATGAGTATTATTTTATTTATGGTTGGTATCCTAATCGAAACTCGTCTTACCAAACCATGCAAGGGCGATTTGATTTCGTAAGCATGCGCGTTTTAGTATCTCGTCGATGCCAAAGACAGGTTAAAAAAATAAAACATTCTTTCACTTATAATCTTCTGTAGTAACATTCACTGCAAGTGACTTGACCATGCTTATGCCATTCCTAGGACCATACTTAGGCCATGTCATGATGCAGCTGACGATAGTTTGGGATGGGACTTTGTGCTCGAAAAATGAAGGGCAGCATACAAAGGGGAAGGCCATTCATTAAAGACAGTGTCAAAGATAGATATAGTTTGACTAAGGAAGGCGGGACTCGACCGGCAATATATGCTAATTTTGATCTAGAGGTCATCATAGGTCTGGTGGCATTCCAGTGAATCAGTCGGTCCATGCGGTGATTGCTGATTTAGGTTGTAGAAAATCCATTTTTGGCAGGACTAAATTTGTTTTAGCAGAACGGCTCTCCCTCAATCGATGTGCCGATGGCACTTGCACGTGCAGTACAAGTGCACGTGTAAAGCCATTTGTTTGTCGAACTCGGTTCGTCGTCGACCAATATTAGCGACGAAGGCGACCCCTAGCGGCAATAAGGAGCGCAAAGGGTGCTTGGATTTAAAAGTGAATTCAAATGTTAACATTGTTTAATGCGAAACTTTTGACGATTTTTTTTAATAGAAAACAAATATAAACATTAAAGTACATACGTAACAAATATTGCAAACAACTACGTTTATTTACCTAAGGTAATTAAAAGTCCTTGGGAATCGAATTTAAATATCGAAGCTGCGTTTGATATTTCCACTGTGTAGGTTCTTCTGTGGTCCTCCTTAATAATCATTTTTTTAGAATGCTAGTTGCAACGCTATTTTAGTTTGCGTCGCATGTTGTCTGAAAATAGTCGACAAATTTGAAATTAGGCGTTAGGATAGCTCGATGAGCAATAAAATCGAGAATAGTACTAATAATTAAAGTGCGCCGAGGGGATAACCGGCCAAAGGCTATTCAGTATAGTCAATTCTTTTACCTCTAGCTGCTAGCATCTAATATTTCATAGTCATTGGCGCCCCCTGGCATTCATTAACGATGTAACTGATTATAGAATTGGCCATTTGGTTGAGGCCTTTAATTGTTCTAAATGAAACAAAAGTCTTTCTCTGTGCATTCCTGTACTCTAAATCTGTGTTACGTGGCCAATCATACCAATATGACTACATGAGCATTTGTATCCCTCTAAATATGTCGGGGCACATTTGTACCAGTACCCCGGGATTGAATAAAATAAAGCCCGAGCAGGGAATCAAACCCGGAATCGCCGCACAACATTCGAATGCTCTACCGCTGTACCACGTGGAGTTATTTCGACCTTTCTCGGGTGCGAATAGTGGGGGTGGCGGGAGATGGCGCTTTCACATGCTCTGTCTTGTGTCGCACGTGCCACGGCGGCTGCAATCTGGTTTCGATGACGCTCTATGGCTCGCTCGTGCACTCTGTCTTTCTGCCTATCCGTCCGCGTGCATTTCGCCTCTCGCGACAACTGGCACGTGCATTGTCTCTCTCCGCCAAAGTGCTGTCGTCGCAAGATCAATATGCAAATGTGTATAGACTATTCATTAAAAGGGGGTTTTTCGCGTTTGGATGTGTGTGAGCGGGTTTGCCTACCCCCCCCCCTCCCCACCCCCTAACCCCTATTACTTTTATCTACCCACTTCACCCACTACTGGTGATGCTTCTATGGTGAGCGGCATCCTCTGTCGTTCACGGAACAGAAATGGTCTGCGGAAACGAGCGGGATAGTACCGGCGATTAGAAGAGTGGAAAGCCGGTTAGTCAGCGGCGTTTTTTCCGGGGTGGGAGATATTTTTCTGTCGTGCTAAAACCGTACTGGTTAGCGATGTAATTGTTGTTCGCTGTTCTTCTGGTGCATGGCGCGGCAATCTTAGGATTAGAAGATTGTGGGTCAGAAATCGAGCATACAGGGGTGAAAAAGGATACGTGGAGATTTGCAGCGGAGACCTAGAGTTGATCTTGAAGAATGACTGAAAATTTTAAACTATTGTCTAATTAGTTTGAATATTCTTTATCATTCCGCAGATACCGGTAGCCCTCGCCCCTAAAAAGAAAGTATAAATACTCATACGTTCGCGTTGGTAACATTTGTTCCATTGTGTAGAATATCGTTCTTGCTTGTTAAATGACGTCATACAAATGTATATCTGTTAGAAAAATTAAAAAACGCAAACTTGAAAACTTAATTCTCATGATGGTTTAGTTTTTCAATTTTTTATATAGAACGCACCTGGTAAAAAAACATAAACTCAATTAATAGATCAATCGTATATTTAAATTTTTTGACAGTATTAAAAAAATTGAACAAACATTAAACGGCATAAACGGGTAGAAACGAAGATGTCATCATAATATATTGCTTAAATTCGTCGTGGATCAAAAGAGATACTAAAAATATAGAAGTGACCACGGGCATGTCCGTGTATAATTTGATGTTAGGGGACATGTCCGTGGTCAATTGTATCATTTTATTTATTAAAAATATATTGTGCTGCTAACATTCGGTCAACTCTGGTTCTAATGCCATAGTTGTTTTTATGAGATGTTCTTCTCTGCCCCATGGCTTCGTGCAGACAGCGTGGCGAGTTTTATATATAATTCAATCGTGAGTATTCTTGTATAGATGGAGTCAGTTCCACCACCACCACCACCCCCTCATCACCCTCCATTCGAACCCGAGTGTTTTATCAAGGACGCCAACAATGACAGCGTCGGCGCCAATGGAACACAATTCGATTGGCGAATGTTATACGATTTAGTCGACGGGGAGTTTGTCGCCCGGCGACGACGATGCCGAATTCTCTGTTCCGGGTGGTGATGGTAGTGGTGGTGGTGGTGATGGTGGGCTGGTTGTTGGCTAAAGACGAATGGGCCCATTGAACGCGGAGGCGACGATAGTAGAGCTGTTTGGATAGAACGAGATGGAATAATGGCGGATGCAGTGCTTTCTCTCTGTGTGTGGTGAGACACGCGTATGAGACGAGATTCGCGAAAACAAAGGCACGGTCGGCGGTAACAGTCGTTAGTTGAGTGCGTTTGTGCTGATGCTGGTTTCCGACGCCCGTCGAGCTCTCTCTCTCTTTCCCGTTCAGACTCTGAAGTGGGGTTTACACGATCGATTCAATTCATCGATCCTGGTTTCATGGAGCATGATCCGCGCTCCACGAAACCTCATATGTGCTGCATGAAACTTGATCTGTGTTTTATGACGTCTAATCTTTGATCCATGAAGCCTCCTTTGGCTTCATGGAACATAATATTTGCTCCATGAAATCAGTTCCATGGAACCTAATCCGTGCTCCATGAAGCCAGTTTCATGACACGTTCGCATTTATACGATGTTTCCATGCAAGCTTTCAGTCACGCAAGGGTGAAATATTTGTTCGAGAGATGGCGTATTTATTCACACAAAATTTCACGTGAATTTACACGTTTATTCACGTGAAAGTTACGTAACGCTTTCTCGCCCTATGTCAATTTCGAGAGCGCTCCGCAGCGCTTCATCAAAAGCCCCATCTGGGGCTCCATGAAAAAATAGCACAAAAATATGCTCCGCAAAATATGATTATTTCTATTTACGTTGGGTCAGCTGGTAGCAGCTATGATTGATCAAGCAATTATTCAGTGTAAATAAACACTTGGAGCGAATGCTGCATTGAGTAGCGATTCAAAGGCTCCATGGAATCAGTTTCATTGAATTGAATTTTTAATCCTTCTGTGGTCGCCTTTATGGTGCCTGAACGTTTTTGACAAGTACGTGTTCCAGATCTTATGCATCACCAATTCATTTTGTTTGATATTGTTTTTTTTTAATGTAAAACACGATTTTATTCTCAGATAGAGAACTAATGGTAATACACTATTGACATTAAATCCAACCAACCCTTAATAAAGTACGTCTGACTCCATGTATTCCGAATTGGTTATGAGACCACTTAGAACACGACGAGCAAACTGCCACACTAAACATCAAGTGAAAAAAACGTCACCTCATTTATAAAACCGAATGTCAATTCCGTTTTTCCGCCTTTTCCTAAAAGTTAGTTTTGGAAAATGCTAGATTGTTATCCCGGGACAGTTGATTTGCTATCTCCATCTCCCTCCCCTCCCCCTCTGCATCTAGTCCGCCCCCAACCCCCTACAGAGTGATGGCGCCACGATTTTTAAGGGAAAAGTTTGGGGAATATAACTGGCGAACATTGGTTCTTGCCGGAAGTGAACATAACCGCAGACAGCCGCACTTTCCGCCATCGACACTCGCATCTCGGCGCACGTGCGTTGATGCCTCCTCCACTTTTCCCTTTACACATATCTCCGATTTTACACTCTTTTCGTCTCCGCTTTGATTGATTTCCAATATGTGTTTGCGTGCGCGGTCGCGTGTCTACAAACTCGGTATACAGCGAAACGCGCACGTGCGTATGTTCACGTGTGATTTTCGTCGCAGTTTTTTGGCTAACTAGCGATATACCATTGACTTTGTGAATCATCTGTGGACACGTGCGGCAACAAATTTGTTCTTCCACGTGACATTAATAAAATGGAATTTGTGTTCGACGTTCCCTTATAATGTAGTTCAGGGTAAAACCACCGGGTTGGCTTGCCCGCTTCATCAACTTTGAATACGCTCTTCAATACGGAATTTCAAAAATGTTCATATTACTTTCGAGGACAGCAACAACAAGTTTGTCATTTTTCTTTGTAAAAGATCACAAACTCCTCCGACGTGGTTATTGTTACTGCCCATTTTTTGGATTCTGAATAGAACGTAACTTTTTTTCAAGATGTAATTAGAATTAGAATTTAAATTGAACTGATTATCATACAAAAAGGAGTAGTTACGTACGTATGTATCTAATATTAAAATATCTGATCAACATTTTTTGGGGGAAAAATCTTAATTATTTTTTTGTAATCTGGGAAATTTAAATTTTGATTGGCATTACTTGTGATACAAGACCTGTCCTCACCCCCAATAAGGGGGAATTTACCCATTCCTTAGCTGTTTCGAAAAACTAGCTATGAGGGGTGGGCAAGTTCAGGAGAATCCAATCAGACAAAAGCTTGTTTTCACAAAGATCAGATACCGGTACAAAGCGAATAGCAAGATCAGACAAATGATACCATACCATACATGCTAATACCATAGAAACGTTTCGAAAAATCTTGGTTAATCAGAATTGATCCTCGAGCCCCATTTTGGTGTTGAAATGTTGAGTTCATGTTTTATTTTGTCTCATTCGACAAACTTGAATTGATAATAAACTATTCAATAGTATTTGACGTCTAGTATGGCGACGAGATAGTACGTGTTTAATCTTAAGCGAAAGGGGGAACATGTTACGTAACAACGCCCTAGAAGAAAGACGAACAGAGTCTGACGAACTCTCGTCGAATAATTAAGTAATACTTGTGCCATTTTCAAAACGACGAAAGGCTATTGACAAAGATTAAAAATTCGTTCTTTTGTAAAATTAATGATTATTTTTTATAGACGAGAGTTCGCCAGACTATGTTCGTCTTTCTTTCCGACACTATTCCGCAACACATTCCCCATTCGTTTGAACCGACAATCCGAACACCAAAACTTTGGCCTATCCACATATTCCTGTAATGTCAGCAACCAACACTGAACGCAGATCAATCGCCACTCCCCCCGTCCTCCTCCCCCACCACCACCCACAGCCGATGGCAGCGCCACTTTGTGCTCGCGTTTGACGTGTGATTTGTGAACACTCTTTCCGTCGCCGTCGTCATCGCACCCGAAAGGAAGCAGTTTCGATGCGCCAATATCTACTTGGACAACTCTGTTAAAACGATTCTGGCGCGCGCGTGCACGCTCGTGCTCTCTTTCCCTCATGCTTACTCTGGCTCGTGCCTTCTCTGGCTCGTGCTTTCTCTCACTCCCTCGTCATTGGCGCGTGCACGTGCGAGCATCCAAACGTCGAAAACAACTTTAGAGCTTCGACAATCGTTCGAATCCCCGCCACACATAACACACACACTTCTTTCTCTATGCCGATTAAAAGTTCGAGACGACAAATGCGTTTTTTCGCCGCTGCCTCCGCCGAACACTCCCGACCCCCTGTTGATGTTTTTCGGGGGTAGTTGTGGATGTGGGCGGCCAGTTGTCGAAAGTCTGAACTACCAGACTTTTTATCTGCATTGCCGTAAAAATTCGTGCACAAATGCGCGGCTTATCCGGCATTCAACTGGAAATCGTCCTCTTTACACCCTCGGCCAAGCACGTGGAATTTTTCAGTTATTTGCACTTGGCAATTTTTTATTATTATTGCACGTGGCAGTTCCTTCCATTAGTTTTTTATTGACTATCAATGATCGTCAACACTGAAGTGCCATTATCACGTGAAAGCTGTGGGATATTTGCACGTGGCAAGCTGTCAGTTGTTTGCACGTGGCAATTGTTTAACGGCATTTATTCCTTCCATATTTTTTGTCATTGACAATCAATGATCGATCGTCATCACTGAAGTGATTATCACAATAGAAAATTCCGTAATCCTTCAATCGCTTGAGAAATTGTGGAGGGGCATATTTTCACCAGTACCTTGGGATTCAGTAACGAAAGCCCGCGCCGGGAAACGAACCCAGGATCGCCGCATAACAGGCGGTTGCTCTACCGCCTGGACTGCGACGACCGTACCCAATACTGACTTGGATACGAGTCTCTTCTGAACAGTTTGGCTATGTCCTGTCTAATTTATGTTTGTCAACTTTCTTGCTCAACGTGCTCAGTTTTCAAGCTATTAATTCCAAATGCATCATAGGCGTAAATAATGTATTTTTCATTACTTCATAGATGCACAACACTTGTCTAAGCGTTTCGTTGAATTATTAAATGCAATATGTAGGTATATTGGCTCCAGATTTGCAACCAACATAAAAGATGCGTGAATAATAAACGACGTGCTAATTTACGGCACTTTTATTCGTCTATTTCTCTTGGACGCCTGAAGCCTTTGGTACCCCCCAATCTGTTCTAAATCTATTTACCCCTATTCACTCTGCAGTCGCTGTCTTACTCTGGTCATTCTATGCGGGCAGATACTATCTTGAGAAATGGTATTATGTTTGTCAAGGTGGAGGGCAGCAGAAAAAGGGGAAGGCCGTATGTTAAGTGTCTACGGACGGTGTCCGAGAGAGATCAGAATTGAATTTGCTGCAGATATGGGGGGGCAGTGTGTGATCGGAATATAATTTTGTTTGGGCCTAACGCGTACAAGCGTTAGGGATTGTAATGTGACGTTAGACAAATAAAATTACATTTAAGTGGAACAAAAGGCAAAGAAGTAAACCTTTTTTTTTTCATCATCACTGAAGTGAATAACACGAATGGAAATTCTGTACTCCTCCAGTTGTCTCGAAAGAGCGAATTGTTGAGGGGCACATTTTCATCAGTACCTCGGGATCGAAGAAAGAAAGCCAGAACCGGGAATCGAACCCGGGATCGCTGCATACATATCGTATGAACTACCGCTGAACAACGGCGACCGCCCAACATGTTCAACCCGGCTAAAATTCTTCGTTAATTTGACTAGTTTTCATAATTGGCCAAATATGTGGATAATTTCTTGTTCTTGTCCATATCCACAAGTTTAAAACTTTTATATACTTAGTACTACTTCGTTATCCTTGCTCACTCAACTACACTGCGAAATTATACACTCTCGGAAAAGAATAAGACATTGGGTTTTGTGATGTTTGCCGGACGACTTATGTCCGGCTTCAACCCACTTTCTACCCACAACCCCTCGCTATACAAACAAGAGACGGGGGAGACCGGGTCTCGCGGCACGTGCGCGTTTTAAGAATTTCCGCGCGTGCCCGGTATCACGTGACCGCCTCCCCGCCTGTCATTGGCTGCTGCTACTGGCCGCGGCTGCTGACTCCCGACAGTGCTGGCAATTACCAATTCCATATTTACTTTCGTCGTCGTGGCGCGATGTGTGTACGTACAGGGGTTGGACGAAATAATGGAAACTGATCTACACCGTGATTCATAAGTATACGAACCCCTCCTGCCTAGCTCCATAACCCATTTACTCGAGTAGATCGATAGCTCCATAAATGACCGGAGTTTACTGAAACTTGAGTTAAATTTAAAATTACAGTATGAGTGACTTTTTAAAGTTTGTTAAATTCAAATTTCAAGCTACGAATTTTGCATTTTAATTAAAGGCGGCGCTGCGTTAGAGCAACTGGCGCGCACTACATCGTCTATTCACTGGTGTAAACAATAGCGTTCACAGCGGAAGATAAAATTGCCAATAAAATGTCTTGAAAAATTATTTTGAACGCCAACTGAAATTGCTCAAAGGTTTGCATATATTTACTTCATATTGGTGCCAAATTTCATAGCAATCCGGTCATTTTTAGCTGAGTAATGAAGCTACAGCTGGGGGGGCAACGCAAACTTACGAATCAGTGAGTATTTGTGCCCTTATAGAGCTGTTTCCATTATTTTGTCCAATCCCTGTGCGTACTCACGCGACGTCGTCGTCGGAGACCGTCGCGTCTCCGTTCCTCGAATTGCTTTCGAAAATTATTGTTATTAGCGCAACTGTTATTATTCTAATTTGCGGAAACCTTTTCTCGCTCTCTTCGCGCGTCGCGTTCCACTCCACCATCACCACCACCACCACCACCCAAGTCTTCCACTTACAAGCGAGCTTTGTTTACATCCAATGACGACGGTGAAGATGCTGGCTGGGTGGAGGGTTGTTGGGGGGGAAGCGACGCTGGAATTCTTAAGTGATGCACTTGGACGTGAAAGAGGACTGTTCACATAGTCGTTGGCCGGCGGTCGCGATGTCCACGATCTATTGAGACGAGGTTTTGGCGCACGACGGGTTATTTTCACGTTCACCATGGTGATGTCAATATTGTTGGTGGTCGAAACACGTTAGCTAGTTTCAAAACTCGATGGTAATGTTTTAAATTTTTATCTGTGCACGCGAAGACAGGTGGTAGCTAAAATGTACTTTCTATCATTTGTGATGAATATACTTTAAAACGTGGGAACGTCTGATAGTGACTTTAATCCGTCAATTATGTCATTTTCAAGTGTGCTAAAAAATTGAAATTGTAAAAATCTCAAATGCGATTAAAAGAAAAATAGGAATTGTAAAAGAAACTACAAAAAAAAATAGAAATTGTAAATTGTGAAAATCACGACTTTCATGAAGAAATAATAATAAACAAATTTATCATGGAACAATATGACTATCGGGTAACTTTATGTGGTCTGATAGTTCAGCCACATTAAAATGTGCCCCTCACTACAATGCTCTATCACTAAGAGGGGTACGGAACCTCCTGTAGTTTACATTCGCTATAAAGATTCTATAAATAAATTAAAAAAAGTAAAATGCGTTCACTTGGCTTACCTAGAAAAGTTCTGTTATCGCGCGGTTTTATTTTTATGTGGACTGGCCTGAATTTTTCTCGGACACACCCCATCTTGGGGGATTTACTATGCCAGATCTGTCTCCGATAATACACAGGGAGATCGATGTAGTCGGAAGTTATGAATTCGTGACGCCACTTGGTCGTTCTATTGACAGTGTGCTGCGATCCAACGCCTCTTTGGATATGTCCCGCGTTGGCTGGCCCTCGGGACCTTAATTATCGGCTTTAGCGTGACTGGGAAGATGTTATATGCGCTCGGGGTATTGGCGTGGAGGCGATTGCCCCGGGCGTTTGGCGGCTACGCTCACTGGAGTGTGTCGGTTCAGAATGCGGTATTATGCTAATGAAGCATTTTTAATGCGAGATTGGTGTTCGGTTGAGCGGAAGTGTTTTATGACCTGGTTTCTTGAACTAGGAACTCTAAACAGCAACGAAAATGTCTGATGGATTTAGATGCGACAGGTACAATGTAATTTATTGGATATTTTTCGGAAATTGTATTTTTTAACTTGTATTTGCGGTTAGAAGATACCGGTTATTGGGTTTGGTGTTTGTTGGTTAAATACTTGATAGATTGTTTGGTGAATTCAAAGATATTCATGTTTTAAATTACTACAACTAACTCAAGGGACAGATACAGATTGCTTCATACTTACGGAAAATACAGCCTGTTTGGGAGTTAACTGCTTGGTGCTTGTAATAAAATCAGAAATACCATGAAGAGCTATGGGTGACAGGCTGGATATTTATACAAATTTTGGGCAGTGGTGCTTTGGTTTAGTGTTCATCCACAGTTTGGCATATATCTCCCATGTTCAATGGACTTTTTTTTACATCAAAACCAAGTTTCACCAAGAAAATCTGCATAATTTCTTAATGAAACAACGAAATCTTGTTTTATGTAGTAATACATGTAGACTCGCGGAGAAACGTGAATTTATCAAGGACAAGGAAATCAAAGTCAAAGTTATTCTAATGTTGCATTAAAAAAATCCTTTATCGTTTCTGTTGTGCAAGAAACTCAAAGCCAAACAAAAGAAACCAAAGAAACAAGACTCATGCAATTTCAAATGTTAAGCTACTGCCACCTTGTGCCTTTGGCAGTTACTCAGCCAAAATTATGCCCAAAATTAAGCCAAATTTATTTGGTGTCTTCTTCAACATGCAGTTCAATGTCTAAACGCATTCTCTCTAGCACGCTTGACTGTATTGTGCTTAGCCATTTACAGATGATATAAAATTTAAAGATGGAATGCAAAGTAGCCACTTGTACATATGCTGCAATCAGAGGAATATTTTAAGGATACAAATTTGTAATAGTATCTATTGATAAACATATACGAAAGGTCACAAAGTTCAAATACAATTGTACAAATCACCACGTTGTCAACACCATAAGATTTTTTCATGACACGTTTGGACAAAACTATTGTGGGTTGCGTTTGGCGTTCGAGTAGCGCTCTTCTGTCGTCACCGCCAAATCGAAGGCCCACTGCGCATGCGTGATACACCACCTCTCATCCCCCCCCCCCCTCATTTCATCGACTTCCTTCCGCACACTTTTTGTTCGCCATTAATTGGATTAGTGCCATTGTGTATGCGGCCGTTGCCGGCAGCACGAGCGGTTGCGCGCGCGCTGCCAACCCCGATTTTTGATTAAATTCTCCTAATATGTTCGCACGCGCGTCTCTGCACACTCTGACGAAGAGACTTTTTCCTCCCACCACCACCAAACACCACCATTCGTCTGTCACATTTATTAACCCGGCTTGATTTTTCGATTGTATTTATTAGTTCCGTTGTTTTTGGCGCGCGCGCGCGCGCGTGTGTGTGTGTGCACGTGCAACAAGGCCGCGCGTGCTGGAACCACACTCCGCTGTGCGCGCACGTGATGGTGTGCCGCGTGCGCGGCCGCTGCCGAGTCAGACGCGACGACGGAGTAATTTTTTTTTATTATTTTATCGCCGCGCGATGATTTTCTAAATGGTTGTATGTTGTGCGCGTTTGCTCTTGCTGGTTGGTGGAGGGGTGGAGAGAAATAAGGAGGCGTTTTTGCGAGCGTTCGCTTTCGAGATGAGGCATTTTAGCCGACTAGCAACAACCTCAAGTCTTATTTTCGTGTTGCTTTTTCTAACCTAGCTTTTTTATTAATAGGTTACGGAGGTCTGCGAATGTCCTAGTTATTTTGTTTGGCTTTGACTTCTGACCTATGAAGGAGTATTTAACGTATTCCTGACAATGTACAATCACGGATCTCACGGCTTTATTTTCATTCCGAAAGCGTGTTCGAATTTTTCTCATCCGAAAAATATCTGTGGTCTCGGTCGGGAATAGAACCCACGATCACGGGCATAGTAACACTACGCCACATAGCACTACTTTCTGGCCTAGTGTCATCGGAATTTGGGGATACAGGAGTTTATAGGGGTGCACCTTCGAGAGATAGCTCGCGGGATTTCGAACTTCGTGTTCCAGCTGATGCAGGTTCCTATCTAACGGATAAACGACAATGTGACACAGACAATTATCATAAAAATAAGCAATACAGATTATGCTGAAACAACCCTAATTAATAAGAGTTAAATTACATAATACCCTTGGTAGATATCATTTATTAAAGCCTTTGCCCGATGGGCCAAAAAAATGTGCTTCTATTGAACCTATCTGTAAATTGGTCCAAATGGAATCATTATGATTTGGTAATTAAGTCGGAAGCCCTTTGGGATCTGAATCTGAAGCTGGCTAGTCTATAATGTAGGCTAATAACTATCGACAAATCAATATACTGTTGATTGGAAATGGTACAACTCGTCGTTGCCGACTGCAATGCGACGGTTCCGGGATCGTTTCCCGACGCGGACACTCGTTTATTCGATCCTGGGGTACTGGTAAAAATGTGTCATTCACATTTTGCCATAGCAACACGAGGCAGATTCAGTGCTTTTCAGTAGTATTTGAAAAATAAAGAAATTAAATTCCCAATTTTAAATAATTTAAATAAACTTCGAGTAAAATTGTCTCTTTCTGACTTGGACGATGTTTTTGTCTGGCTTAATGTCAATATGACCATTGGGTTGCCATGTTTTTTTTTTTTGTTTTTTTTTTAAAGTCACCGTAGCGCCTAGTGCACTACAGGACTACTGCACCCTCGTGTCTC
>JAUJYS010002813.1:0-14081 GCA_033995665.1 Melogona broelemanni | reverse complement strand
GGCCCAGTCCTTGGGTCGACCAGCCGCGTCGCCCACGTAAAAGCTTTCCGCTAAATCGACCTAAAATGTAAAAAAATAATAATATTGGGTTGAACCAAACTTGGAGGGGAGGAGAAATGACCAACTCTTGACTCTTATACGATCCGTCTAGCTCAGTGGGTATGGCAACAGACTGTTGAGCGGGTGGTCCCGGGTTCGATTCCAGGCGCAGGCTCTCGTTTATTCGATCCTGGGGTACTGATGAAAATGTGCCCCTCACATATTACCTACGCAACACTAAGGGTACAGAATCTCCTGCAGTGATATGCACTACAGTGAGAGAAATTGCATCACTAAAAAAAACTCAAATTGCGAATAATTCGATTGCCATGATTCGAGTTTTTTTTAAACCCCAAGGTTTTTATTTCTCCATTTGCTGATTAATATCGGTTTTCGTAACATCGATAAACGTAGTTCGATCATTTCGAGTATTTCGAGTAGGCCATTTTTATACTATTGTCGACAGTTGAAATTACCGCTCCAGAAGAGGGTACTGTACCTCCACACCGTCGTTACATTTTTCGAGCAGGAAGTCCCACATTGCCGTGTTTGGCTTCCGAAAGTAGTTCCTCCCTGTAGCCAAGAGAACCTACACGCACGCAAAATAAAGGAAACAGGACGTTACTTATTGGTATGGTGTTTAAAATCATAGTTTTGGTCTGTGCATATCGCCATATACGCTAATGGTGATAAATTGTACAGTTATTTCTTGAACGATGTAATTTTTCATTACACAGGTCTGTCGTAACTCCTAAGTATTAGCGAATGCCAACAAACTATGTAGGGGGTGGAATCTAGAGAATTTCTACACATAACTGTCAAATGTCGCTTTCGAAAAAAAAAAATGATCGGCACTCACGTAAATCGGCACATTAATCTTGTTGACGATGGCGCCGAATTTTTTTTGCATTTCTGCCAGCAACTGCTTCTTATTTTCGATCCCGGCTTGGTTGGAGAAAAACACGATCCGATAGCCGGCCTCGTCGAGCTCTTGCAATTTCTTTGGTATGCAATCGAATAAAATATGCCAATCCCTGGTGTCTATTGGACGATAGAAAAAAATAAATGATAGCTTGTCAGAATATATCTTGGGGGTAAACGCATCAAATTACAAAAAACGTGCTTAGAAATTATAATTTTCTACTGCGGATTTTGTACATGATACATGGTACATGCTACATACTTTTGTACATGATACATACTCGTTAGAAATATTCCCAGAGTGACTGATTGGCTGCCATGCTGGTAGAATCGCCAACACTTAGACAAATTTGTTTTTAAAAAAGGAGTTAAAATCATCCTTTACGCTTGCACTGCTCCATAATGGTTAATTAACTGCAATGTAAGACTGACTCCTCGTTCAATTTATATTTCTTACATAGTATGCCGTAAGTGGGATAATATTTGAGTCAAAAATTTAGCTCCTGTCAAAATAGAATATCTTAATCTTTGTCCTTAACTGGCCTCTTGATCCCCGTTATATAGGCACCTTGGGGCTGCTTGTAGGTTTATATTGTATATATAATCCAAGATCGGAAACATTGGCTAGTAGCCAGGTGTAGGCAACTTATGACAACAATCCAATGAGACGTTCTATTCAGGCGTGCTTCCAAAAAACGGCCCAGTGGCCGTGGTGGACTCACCAACTGCAAACACTTTGCCACTCTTGGTGCCAATGATGGTAAAGTCTATATCGAAGCTGGCTATCTTGCTCCGTCCCTTCAGCGGACTGCCCAGTCCGGCGTGCAAGTAGGCCAGCTCCTTGGTGCCCGGGAACAGGTCCTTGCCGTGCTGATCCCACTGGAGCTTGTACTTGTCGATCACCTTTGGCGCGTCGTCGTCGACCTTGTTGGCCATGCTGCTGCCGGTTACTTTGGACTTCTTGGCGTTCGGGCCCGAATTCTTACCGAAGAAATCGGATATTCTTTTAGTGGACATACTGGTTGTCGGCTGCGCGAGATTTAAAAAAAAAAAGGCAAGAAATCGAAATAAAAAGTATTGATTAAATAAATAAATAAAATCAGTAAAATAAAGTTCGATAGCTTTAATCGTTTTAGTCGTCGCACTTTTAATCTGTCAGTTACAGATGAATGAACAAAAAATAAACTCAGTATGCTGCGGCAAATGAAAAACTCAGTCAAAAAATAAACTTAGTATGCTGCGGCAGATGAACGAAATGCAAGAGGTTGAGGAAAGGTTCGAATTCGATGCAGATTAACAACCGTCAATAAGTTCCTGGAATGTTTAGGAGTTTGGAGAGTCAATAAGTTCACTAAATTATTTTGTTTTAAAACCGCTGGATGGATAAAATTCGGCTAATTCATTCCCCCGTCATTCATGAGGATCTACCATTGGGAAAAATGCATCTCCAAGAATGAAAATTTTCTCGAGTAATTCATAAAGGTTGCTGGTATCTGCATTGAATTTAATTTAAATTCATCAAGTGGTTCTTTTTACAAACAATAAACTGGATACTTATCAACAGGCAGCTAAATATTAAGCGTGCATGTTCAATATATATTTTTTATTTTGCAACACGAATCCTATTGTACACAATCCTATGTACACAGTGCGAAAAAGTTCCGATAAGAATGAAGCCACAGAACAGAAACGGTGTAATATTTTGTTTTCATATTTAAAGTACTCCCCCTAGAGCCTATGCACGAACGGCTGCGAGATATGTGTTTAAAACTCGGTGGTGAAGTGATGAGCGTTCTCGCCTTCTATGCACGTGATCGTGTTTCGGATCTTTGGATTGCACCACTCTGTTCATTTTTTGGTCGTCAGTTAAGGTGTGTGGCACAAATCGGGCACAAACCTTTGTATTCCACATATCTTCCTTCAAGATTATACGGATGGTCTCTCTGTTAATGCCCAGGTTTGCCGCAATCATTTTCAACGTAGCACTACGATCATTGGCGATGAACTCGCGAACCCTTTCAATGTTTGCATCCGTTCGGGCAATCCGAGGTCGCGGAGCGCGTTCTTCGTCTTCCAGCGATTCACGACCTTCACGAAACCGTTTATGCCACATGTAAACCATGGCTTTGGATAAGCACGTGTCACCGTAGACCTTTTGTAACATTTCTAATGTTTTTTTGGGGGTGTCGCCATATTTTGCGTGAAATTTGATGACAGCTCGTTGCTCCATTTTCCACTTGCCGACGTGACCAATTTTTCGACTTTCACATTAGCGGCCACACTGCAACGAAACGTTCACATTTATGTGCAAACAATATCAGCGTGAGCAGCTGACACATAGCCCATTAACACTACCGCAGATACTCTTATATGATCCACGAGGTTTACAACCACTCACTCCATTTTTACCTAGAGTATTAGAGGATTAAGAATCAAGATTTATTTTACAAATTGTTGGCGTTTCCAATCTTTAGATTTAGATTTAGATTTAGACAATTTTTTAAATTTCAATTTCAATTTCAAGATTTCAAGATTTACAATTTCAAGATTTGGTCAAGTATTCTTCATTTTTTTATTCCATTCTTATCGGAACTTTGTCCCACTGTGTACGTGTCATTTTAGTTTCTTTTCTTTTCCTAGGTAGTTTATTTTTTTCTAACTAACCTTTTGAAATAAATCAGATTTTAGATTTCGTTCAGTTTATTCCTGGGTGACTTCTACAGCTAGATTTGAGGAGCTTTCAGAGAACCTTTTTTCTGTTGTCAAATGAAATTTGCAAGATGCTCGATTTTTTGCTACGGGTAATTCGTATCATCTAAATATATTGCTGAAATGAATGATACGTGGCTTATCAATTATGATGGATGACTGGATGACAAATACGTGTGGCGAGACGTTCAGGGCGATTTCCAATCTTCACGGAAAGTAGATACATTTAGAAAGATATACATTTTCGTGTTCTGATTTTAGGGTTGGGTCAGAAAGCTTGTCATTAAAACTGACAAGACATGGCATTAAGGCAAAAAGTACGAGGCGTCATACAGCTCGACAAGTACATCCAATTTTTCGCTACATGTAATTGGCAATCGTTTATTATTATTATTAGTTGAAATGTAAACGTACTGGTTTGACTACATGTACTTTGGTATTAATTCTTTGCAACTCACCCAGCACTTTATCTTTATGGATTTTTTAGTGTAGCTAGTGACGTCATAGACCAACTTTTAAGCACGGTTTGTGTTTGGTTTGTCCGATTTGATCTTTACAGAATTCTTAATCTTGGAACAAGGAAGTCTTCAAATTTCCCATTTTTCTTGTTTTCTATTAATACTGTATCTAAATGAACGCGGAATACTCCAAACAAATGACATCGGTCATTGCCGTTCATTCATTTGTTTCATGACCGAGATTTGCTTGTTCCTAAACTAATCACGTCGATGAGTTTAACTTACCTTATGCAGCTGAAGGTGGCGTTTCCATTTGGTGTTCGTATTTGTTGGCTGGCTGGTCAAGCTGCCCGATTAGGAATACAATTTTTAAACGTACCTTCGCGTCACCAGCAAAATTGCTTTGCAAATTCATTCACCATCTTCGAGCGATTTCGAGTGACACTTCCTTTAGGAAAGTCTAACACGCAGTGCGAAGCCAGTGGTATCCCTAATCGGGATTTTTCTATCCAGTCAAATTACTTAATATTTTAAATATAAATATATTAGCTTGTATTTGTTCCAAGAAATGTTAAAAAATATCGATATGAGAAAAAAATTATTTAAAAAAATTAATTTATAACGACTGTCTCGATTTTTGACCTAGAGACATTTTTGACGTGGGGGATTGGGGAGTTGGCATCCTTGGCATTGGCATTTTATTTTTGGCCCCTAGGCCTTGGTGAATTGAGAAGTCGGCCGATAGGCCTAGCCAATTAATTAAGTACGACAAGTTTCGGTGAGCCCGTCAGATAAATTATAAAGTGAAAGTGGGACTCGGTATCTGTCAAATTGCGGCCCCTGCCCCCGTGAACCCTCGCATAGGAACGCAGAGACAATGCACGACCAACGGGACTCGTTAGCCCTAGTCGGCCTAGCGCCCACAATGGACGACATTTCTGTGTTGATTGACCTACAGTGACGGGATACGACTTCCGTTTTTCGAACTAAACGGACAAGCAAATCTGATTCGAATCGGACCCACTATCTGAGATCAGATAATCGCCGGAAAGGTAACCAAAACTGAAACGTCGAATATGTCCTCCCACCTGACAATGTCGTGCGTCGACTATTAGTAACACTACCCCCGCCAACTATCGATTTGACCTCATCCGGACTTTAATCGCGGTCGATACCTTTGTCATTATCTGGCCCAAACACGGTTAAAAACTAAATATTTGGTCCGAAAGTAATTTTAATCGAAGTGGTGCGCACAAATTTACTCTGAATAAAATTCCCCGAGCCGAAATTATTTAGCTTTGGTTTACGGGTCACTAACCGGACGCCGTGTATATACATAGGTGACGCGCCAAATGTTGCGCGTCACCAGTCGGTAGCATTGTCGGACCACCCACGACGGGCTAACTTAACTTCTTCCCGACGCCAATGAAGATGTCTTCGAATATGCGGCCCTGTCTGGTCACCCTAAAACGGGTTCCCCGTCCGCCTCGACCGCCGGGGGACGGTAGCGACGGTGGCGACCCCGCCGACCACAGTCCCAGCGACCAGGGCATCTGGTTTGTCGAGCCCATGCGGGAGAAACCACCCGACCCTCGCCCAACTCCACCGCAGGTCACCCAACCGAAACCAGCACCGCCCGCGACACCCTGCCCACCCCCTGCGCCCACCACCACTCAGCCGCTGGAACCGATGGCCGTTGTCATCAACGAGCAAACAAACTGCGTAGTCAAGACCGAACCAACCGTAACGGACAAATCTGGTGATGCCACCATCCCCCCCACTATCATCGTCACCAAGGTCAAACCGTGTTACGTGTCCCTCAAGCGTATGTCCGGTTCGAGCGACGGTCCCGACCAACCGGATGCGACGGTCAACGGCGACCAGGAGGCCATTCCCAACATGACGGACCCTCCTCCGGTGTCGCCTATCCATCTCAGGAAGGAGCCTCCAGTGGCGGCGGTCCTTCCCAAGAAAGAGCTGCCGGTGACGGCGTTTCATCTTAAAAAGGATTCTCCAGTGTCAGCGTTCCTTCTTAAAACGGATTCTTCGGTGGTGGCTGTCCATCCCAAGAAGGAGGCACAGGTATCGGCGTTCCATCTTAAAAAGGATCCTCCAGGGATGGTCCCCCTTCCCAAGAGAGACCTTGTTCAGGTCAAACCAGTCTCGGTTCCTGAACCCGCGCCCCGACACTGGGACCTGCAGGTCAAGAAGATCAAAATTGAGCCGCCGGTCACCGTACCCTCTGACTCCAATGACACCAGCAGCAACGCCACCACCAGCACCGAAGACGGCATCATCGGATCTTGCCAGCTGGCCATCCCCACCACCACCGCCGCCACCGCCCAGCAGCAGCAGCCCACATCACGTGTCAACGGTCATCAGGTGGCTGTCTCCTCCCGCCCTGAGCGCCTCAACGGCCACCACACCCTCCCCCCGCCCCGCAACCGCAGCAGTACTGCCAAACGGTACAAGTGCAATGTGTGCGACCGCTCCTACGCCCGCAGCCGCGAGCTCAAGCACCACGCTCTTAGCCACCTCGGCAAGAACCTCTTCAAGTGCACGCTGTGTCCTGAGCGCTTCACCCGTTTGGGCAACCTTAACCGTCACCAGCAGACCCACTCCAGCGAGCGGCCGCAGTCGATCCGCCACACCACCACCACTGGGGACCAGTCCGACCTGTCCAACGCTTCGGCGGCCGACGATAAACCATACATTTGCAACGTATGCGGTGAAGTGTTCGCCGAGCTGGCTACTCTCAACGCCCACCACCATCAACACCTCCAAGCGATACCGGTCACTCCACCACCGCGTGATCACCACCCAACCCCCAGCAAGAAGAAGGTGTACCATTGCGACCAGTGCCAGCAGACCTTCACCTCCCTCAAGACCCTCAACGTCCACCTCCGCGAGCACGCGCGGGCCAGCGGCGGCGATCCGGCTGTCAAGCCCTACCAGTGTGACCTGTGCGGCAAGGCCTACAAGAACCGCTACAAGCTCAACGATCACATCAAGAACCACAATGGGTTCCGGCCCTTCCGCTGTGACGTCTGTCACAAGGCCTTCATGCAGCGACAGCATCTCATCCAGCACGCCCGTACCCACACTGGCGAGCGGCCGTACAAGTGTGATCGCTGCGACAAGACCTTTGTGCAGGCCTCCAATCTGAATGCCCACGCTCTCACCCACCTCAATCACCAGCGCCGCTACGCTTCCTACGACGTGGGTGCGGATGATGCCTCCGCTGCCGGGGCAACGGGGGAGAATCAGCGGGTGGGCGGGCATGGCGTCAGCCTCAACACCCTCATCTATGCCGATCCGGCCACCCACGAGAGCCCATTCGACGGCGGCGATCTCTGCGAGGATGACTACACCCACCTGGGCAACCTGCACGATCGTTCCGTTTACGAGGATGAGCTGTATCACGACGGTTATTTTTCGGAACTGGCGGCGCTGAATGAGCGACCTTCAACCAGCAGTAACCACTACGACTTGGTGGCTCAGGATCACCACCTGCCAGCTGCCGCTAACCACCACCACCAGCAGCACCAGCACCCGCCCACGCTAGTAGAGGAGAGTGCCTCCTTCGAAGGTGTCCTCATTCGCAAGGAATACACCCAGCTCCAGAACCTCATCGGTTACCCGCCCAGCCACCAGCCCCTGTACGACGCTGACCTCTGGCAGAAGGATTTTGTCTATTTCCCGGGCGCTGAGCCACCAGGTGACGTGCACCCCCTCACCCAGACGTACGAGGCCGACCTGTCCGAGACCAACTTCGCCTCGCTGCACAACTTTAGCGAGCATCCGCTCAACGACGGCTCCTGCGGAGTGGCGGATGGCGACGATGATCCCAACCACCACCAAGACGATCCGTACGTTACCATGCACCGAGCCCTGGGCGAGCAGCTACCACCCTCCCTCTCCTCCTCCTGTTCGTCCACCCAGCAGACCTACGAGGCGGACACCAGCGAGACAGATCTGGCCTACCTTCAGAGTTTAAACGAGGAATCGATGGGGCGGATGATGGACATGCCCACCAACGAGTACGTCCAGGTGCTGAGTCAAGATAACCCGGAGAAACAGGTCGATTTCGTTCATCCTCAACCCAAGAAGAGCGTGAACGGGCATTCGTCAGCTCGTCGGAAGGGCGAGGTAAAGGACCGGGTGGCAGTGAAGGCTGAACCGTCGGACGTGGCCAGAGATGGTGCGGCGGATCCGGGGGTGAATGGACAGTCGGCAGACGATAAACCGTTTCGGTGCGAGCAGTGCGACAAATCGTTTCGGAGGCGGACCTCGTTGGCGGAGCATGTGTGGTGTCACTCGGGGCAGAAGCCATTCAAGTGTGAGGTGTGCGGCAAGGGGTACGTGCGGTCGCTGGAGCTGAGGAATCACTCGCGGATACACACGGGCGATAATCCGTACAAATGTGGCGTCTGCGCCAAGACGTAAGTATTTTGAGTTGGTTTTTTTTTTTTTAATTGTTCTTTGGTGCCGTGTTTATAAAACGTGAAAAAATATTGTATCCTTGACCAAGGATGGAGACTGCAACAGTTGAAAGAAAACCAGTTTATTTTCAACTGTTGCCGTCTTTATCCTTGTCAAGGATTCAATCTTTTTTCGTGTTTTTTTTTTTTTTTTTTTTTGGAGGTGTTGGCGTTATCAAAGACAAATGTTGGATTGATTTTTTTCTTTAACTTAAATAATTGAGCGCCTTAAGAATATTGCGTACAAACTGGAAACTTGACAATTTTAAAATAAAATTATTTGTAAATTTGCAGAATGAGCTGGCCCGAGTTGAATATCTAGAGTTAAAAACAAATTAACTTTCGTTTGTTCAATTGTCGGATAGCGCGGCAGTTGATGAATGAACGATAACTTTATCAATTAAATATCCGCACTCTCAGGCATTTAAATAACTGAAAGTTTATTTCAGACATTATGTACTGCGTTTTCAATTCTGAATACGCCGTATAATAAATTATAAAGTAAGATTACAAGCTCTTAAACATTTCTACAGAACAACATTAATTACAATTACAATATATACCCGCAAGCAGCCCCTTTTAGGGGGGGGGCAATGGCGGGATATAAGATATTCTAAAGAGTTTCGAATACAGACCACTCAAAATTATCAAATATTACGTCGTATTGTTCACGTAATCAATTATTCATCTTCGTTCCTTACGATGATGAATTGTGCACGATTAGATAACGCCACTCAGATCGTCTTTCATCCAGGACTGTGGGTTTGTTTTTCCTTATTATTTTCTGACGTTGTAGCTCGTAAACACAAATTGTACATTTACCTCTCGTTTCTCTGATTTTAGTTGTAGCTCGTACCTCGAAAATGCAGCTGATTTTTGTCGTAAGAAGCTTGTAATTTCGGAATGTGAACCACTCGAGGCAGTGCTTTATTTAATTAAAAGATAAAAGTTGATTGAGTAACTAACAAAATACCTGCATGGAATTTTATTCGAACTAAACTCGGCCTAATCTAAGCACAAATATTTTTGTGCGATCTCTCTCGTCTTTAAATTTGGCGATGAATATCATCATAATGGATTTTTTGTAGGAGTCGTTGGGTTTTAACAAATAAAGAGAAGAGTAGGTCTTCGGCCAGAGAAGACGTGGAAACGGCAACTTATTGGATAATGGATGTTTATTGTATTATCTTCGAATGTATATTTTAAATTTCAAAATGTACGAAAATTGTATTGAGTTATCTTTAATTTTTTTAACGTAATAGGAACCGTTGGGATGCAATATCCAAATAAATATGTTGTTTTCTCGACCAGAGAGAAACGGAAATAAGTTACCGTTTCCGTTTCTCTCTGGTCGAGAAAACAACATATTTATTTGGCTATTGAGTTAACTGGTAAGTTTAGAAAACATTAGTAGTAGATGAAGGAGTCTTCTATATGCTAATGTTTTGTAAACTTATCAGACTCGAAATTTGAAATTTTTAATATACATTCGAAGATAATACAATAAACATCCATTATCCAAGAAGTTGCCGCTCTCACGTCTTCTCTGGTCGAAGACCTATTCTTCTCTTTATTTGGCGATGTATATTTTACACTTGCTGCCCCTGACCAAGTCGAAACAGGCAATCACTGATTGCTCATGACGGACTATTCTCTACATCTGGTACGATATTATACATTTTCTGGTACGATCTTACCTTCAAAATGGCACTCTGCCAGCTGGTCAATGTCTGGAATGTCCCCAAATGTTTGTGATGAATGGCAAAGAATCTATTGCAGATTTATTTTTACCGGCTTAATATTTTTCGCTCTCTCGTAGCCCTGTTGGGTGAAGAACTGGCGTGTGGTTCGACGGTCTCCGGTCTAAATGGTTTGGTTTGGAATTTCGTCCAGGTGCAAAGAGGAAGGGGTGTTACGCGTCAATAAACAATCCAATTTTTTGTTCAGAATTTCTTCTGTTGGTTCATTGCACAACATCGTGTGACAGGTCGGATCGTTGAGTCGATAAATGTGGTTTGTTTGTGTCGATTTTGTTGAATTGTCGAAATTGTCGAAAAATGTCGATAAACAAGGTGAATTTAAAAAAAAAAAAAAAAAAAAAAAAATGCAACCGGAGCATGCATTGCGATCAAAAATGGGTAATCTAAGGAAAATATTATTTTGGTCAGAAAAAAATCAAGGAAATTTTTATTTTGGTCAGGGACAATCGATTGCAATTTTATTTTGGTCAGTAAAAATCGAGGATAATTTTATTTTGGTCATCCTTACATCAATCAATCAAGGGCAATTTTATTTTGCTGAAAGAAAATAAAAAACAGTTCATTTTGGTGAAGGAAAATGAAAGAAATTTTTTATTTTCGATCGGTCAAGAAAAAAATTGATTTTGGTCAGGAAAAGTCTGGGATAATTTTGATTTTGGCCAGGCAAAGTCATAAATAATTTTGATTTTGGTCTGGGTATAGTTGGGATAATTTTAATTTTAATCGTGAGGGGAAACTTGATTCCCAATTTACGCACTTACCCTTTCTCGTCTTCTGCACGAAATTCCATTCAAAATCCATTAAGCAAAATAATTGAAAATTTGCATTTGGTCAATCCCAATCGAAATTGAAAAAATGTTTAACCCATACCATGTTTTAATCATGTTTTACAAAAAGAAAACTCACTTTTTTCAACAGGTACACCCGACACTGGGATTTCAAACGACACGTCCAGACCCACGAGCCCAAGACCAGCGCCCAAGGCTGTCCGCCCCCGATACCACCGCCCCCTACCGAGGACGTTTCGTAATCCATAAATCTCCCCTTGGACATTGGTCAACTCGAGCCGAAACATTTTTGGAAGGCACCCGGATATCTTGTATTTTTTTTTATAATTTGCGATTGTCACAAATAATTTTTTTTTCTCGTAAATTGAATTTTTGGCTGCCGGCTCCAAATATTATGCAAATGATGGTCGACCGAGTTAAGTTTATCCAGCGCCATAGTGCAGCAGCAAGCAGGCTGAGGCGGGAATTGTGCATTTGGTCACACTGTGGACGATATATTTCGATTCGGTTCTGTCGATCGAGCAAGACCCTGTGACGTAGAGACGCAGATTGTTAGCTAACTGCGCAAGGTCAAAAGACCGGTGAAATTTCGTGCATCTTCTATGGGCAGCACAAACGGCCAGCTGATTGGCCGTTTATTCTACTTATTTTGGTCACGTGGTTATAGTGTGTACATATAGCGAATGTGCCGCGAGAATCACGCGCGTATGATGACGTAGGCTAGACCGGAAGTAAAGAGTTGGTGGGATGGAAGTTGGACTTTCCGGAAGCAACCTGAAAAATAATCTTGTTAGTAGAGCGCGTTGCTCGTGTGATTGCGGTGCCGTGCACCGCAGACGGGCGATTTTGAAACGATTTCAATTGTTGGCTAGAATGACTCGTGCGAAAAACATGTGTGACGTGTGTTAAATAGTCGTAGCGTTGTGTGCTTAGATGATTGCAGTTGTCTTTATTTCTTTCCCCCGATTCCCCGTTCCCTTCCCTTCCCACCTCGCCCCCACTCCACAGATTTGTTTTTATTGTGTTTTTTTTATATTCGTTGGTTTCTCGGTTTTGGAAGGAAATTATCTGGAACTCGAAAAAAAATGTGTGTTTCTAAGAAAATATTTCACACGTCAAATAAAATTGAAAGCCAGATTGATGTAGTTGTTGTCGTTCTTGGTTAAGTTTTGAAGCTAGCAAAAGTGAATCGCGGAATTTTGAGTGTATATGGTTTGGGGAAAATGGATGCTTTGACTCGTCGCCTCGTTTTTTCGTTTTGGTTCGAAATTTCTAATGTATGTAATTTCCCATCGAATGAATTTTAATAAGGTCCGGTTATTCTTATTTAATTTTCAGTGTTTAGTAAATAGAAGCTAACATTCACCACTTTACCTGAAATAATTGTTCCACAACATTCCGACTAGCCCAATCAGTATTGCCCAATCAAAAAAATTTCTCGTTCCACCGGTTAAGTAAATTTACTCATTCATTTCACGTCATTATTTATTTTATTTCCTAATCGAAAGAGAAGGAAGAACTGAAGAGACGCAGCCTTTTAATTTTTTTTTTTATCATTTTTGTCTTGAGTTTCATCGTTTTTACATTTTTGATCATTTCACTTTCTAGGGTATAAACACAGCACTAACGTTGCCACTGTCTTCATTCGAAAAAAATGTCGCACGATCAGGGTAGACTGGAGACAGGAACTGCCGCGCGTGGACAGAGGCGGCTCGACGACCTAGACGGTCTGGTCGGTCAATTTGAGGAGATTCGTTCGGTACGTAGATCCCCCAACACTTGTTTAGTGACCCCGGCCTGTCGATGTCAAAAAATAATTTTAGTTCGGTGTGGCAGTCATTAATTTTTTAATAGCATTTACGAACTAATTGGAAGACAAAAAGCTGTAATTGTAATTGGTAATTGTGAAAAATATAACGATCACACAAAACGCCTGATATCAACGAACAAAATCCGATAGGCATGTGCGAACCGAAATTTATGAATAAACCATGTTCTCGCACTTTTTGTGGGGGGGAAACAGTTGGCAAACATTACAGTGGCCAACGCTCTACTTGCCTCTGAATGAAAGTGGAAATAATGCAATGCAGACGTTCTGTACCGG
Organism: Melogona broelemanni; assembly: GCA_033995665.1. Classification (NCBI taxonomy): domain Eukaryota; kingdom Metazoa; phylum Arthropoda; class Diplopoda; order Chordeumatida; family Chordeumatidae; genus Melogona; species Melogona broelemanni. The sequence continues at coordinate 821 of JAUJYS010002813.1, read as the reverse complement.
CGTAACCCTTAAATCCACGTGTTAAGCCGTCAAATATAATAATTGATTTTTTTTACGTAAATTCCATTCCAATTTTTTAATCCAAAATTTAGTTCGAATGCCCAGTTAGACTAGTTAGGCATTTTCTTAATTGAATACCCGCTTGTATATTTCAATTGCCGATGCTGCTTATTCTGGTATTTACTCGTATTTCGTCAAAGGTCTTTGAGAAACTGACTGCCGAAAACAATCAGCTGATCAAGGACGTTCGTCTGAACGAGGCCCAAGTAGTGTTGTCCAGGGACAACGAGATGGCGCTCATGCAAGGCAAGTTGCTCCAGCTAGCGTGGAAAATGTCGACTAAATACCAAAACAATAAAAAAAGCAAAAATGATCTGGCAGTAAATAAATGAATCGATTGTAACGAAGAACGGAATGGCGAACTGTTGATGAAATGGCATGTGGCATAAAGCTCAAAGTAAAAAGATCGATGGTGATCCAAACGACATGAGTCGGCCAATTGAAATTCAACCGATGATGGGGTTTTCCTTTTAGACGCTCGACATTTCATAACAGTACATGTACAAAAGGTGATAACAAAACTTTTAAATAGCAATTGCCTCTTGTATTTTCAATGCAGAATTGTCATTGCTGAAGAACTCGGTTACGAACCTGCAAAGTACGGTGAGCAATTTGTCACACATCGAAGGTATGCGCATAAACCCGTTCGATAACTTTTTTACAACTTTCTATTAAGATGACTTTAGTGTTGATTGTTTGTCTGTTTGGACATCATTGCGGCCCTTTTAAACCAACTTGCACACGTCCTAGAGACTTGAAAT